>SJYF01000661.1:63774-77581 GCA_006410515.1 Procapra przewalskii
CGGGGCTGGGCGGGAAGGGCCGGGCGGCGGCAGGTGGAGGAGGAAGCGCCGGAGGAACTACGCCCGGGCGGCTCTGCTGCGACGAGGAAGCCTGCGGCGTAGGGGCTTCCCAGGCTGCGCGAGGAGGAATGCCTCACGCAAGGAGCGAGCGCGGCGCTCCGTCGCCCGGCCGGCTGCTCCTCCGGCGGCGGCTCGGCTGGCTCGGCGCCCCGGCGCCCGCGCTGGGCCGCCTCGGCGAAGGCTTGGATGTGCACGGCAATGCTGAGGGAAGTAGGGCTAGAGATCCAGACAGATACTTAATGGAAATGGTCTGAAATCTCTGCCTAAACTTAAAAAGCATACAAACAAAACACCTGGGCTGTGTTGTATTTAGTTAGATCTTGGAAATGATTGTGTTTTAGCAGGACTCATCTTGTTTCCTCCGAGTCAGACTGCCACAAACAAACGTCCTAAATCAAAGCGGGCAACTCTGGATGCCCTTCCCCTGGAAGGCTCCAGCATAGATGAAACGACCAACGCAGGCGGCGCCTGCACTCGCTTTCCCTCACTTCCAGGCCATCGCCCCACTGAAAACTAGAGAGTAGTTTGGGACAGAAGCGAGCAAGCCACTTAATGAGGTGTGGCTAGCCAGGTACCTCCCAGACAGCAGGCTTCCTGGCCTAACTTCTTGTGGTATTAACTTTCGCATCACACCGGGGACAGCAGGATTTCCTGTAGCAGAAATTTGGACACCCAGGTTCTACTTTCTCAGCGTGGTTGCTCCGTACAGTCTCCATCATATTCTGTTGTCACTATCCGGTGATTTTTTAAAATTCAGAGTAGGTTCAGGGTTCAGAATGAGCTGTAACGACTAAGCCACAACCTTTGAATCGAAGAAGACATGCTGGATTCTAGTTTTATGACTTTTAATAAGTTACTTAATTCTCTGCCTCATCTGCTAAAATGGTAATGAAAGTATAATAGTGTATGTCTCACTCTTTGCCTGAACGCAGGTATACAAGGCATGAGCAGGGAACCTGGAGGAAAATACAAGGAGCAGTAGGAGCTGCAGGCATGTTTTATTAGCAGTGGCTGACCCGGCCAGAAGGCACACGTGGACAGTTCCCTGGGCTGTTTCACGTGGTGCTTATATAAGTGTACAGAACAAAGGTGGCACGTGGCCAAGCACGTACACCATGAGGCCAGCTACCATGCCAAGTCATGTTTACAGAACATGGGGGACGAGCGAGAGGATGTGGGCAAGAGAGCCTGGCCATCACCATCTTGGCTAATTGCTGTTCCTCTACAGTATATATAGAGTTGTTACCAGAATTAAAGGAATTGATGTATGTAAATCAGTTAACTCTGCTTAGCATGTTGTTGTTGTTCAGTTGCTAAGTCATGTCTGACTCTTTGCGACACCATGGACTGCAGCACACCAGGCTTTCCTGTCCTTCACTGTCTCCCAGATTTGACTCAAACCTAAGGTCCATTGAGTCTGTGAAGTGAAAGTGAAGTTGCTCAGTGGTGTCCGACTCTTTGCGACCCCATGGACTGTAGCCTATCAAGCTCCTCTGTCCATGGGATTTTCCAGGCAATAGTACTGGGTTGGATTGCCATTTCCTTCAGGGGATCTTCCCGACCCAGGGATCAAACCAGGTCTCCCTCATGGTAGACAGACGCTTTACCGTCTGAGCCACCAGGGAAGTCCTAATTGAGTCGGTTCAGTTCAGTTCAGTCCAGTGCAGTCGCTCAGTCGTATCCAACTGTTTGCGATCCCATGAATCGCAGCACACCAGGCCTCCCTGTCCATCACCAACTTCCGGAGTTCACTCAAACTCATGTCCATCGAATCGGTGATGCCATCCAGCCATCTCATCCTCTGTCATCCCCTTCTTCTCCTGCCCTCAATCCCTCCCAGCATCAGAGTCTTTTCCAGCGAGTCAACTCTTCGCATGAGGTGGCCAAAGTACTGGAGTTTCAGCTTTAGCATCATTCCTTCCAAAGAATTGAGTCGGTAGTAGATTATAAATGCTGGCTGTTGTTCTTACAAGTGCAAATGCTTGTGTCATACTCAGACATGGTAAACCTTTTCCAATTACTTCTAGTGTCTTCTGGTTTTGTCCTCGAGCAGTGAAAAAATAGAGTCTATTACTTGCAGGTACTAATTATGGAAACCAATTCTTCTGTTCTTTATTGATCTCATCATTATTGGTTTAGTCCTGTAGGCGTTTAAACTTGAGATTCAAGGGAGTTTTTAAAAGTGTGCTACATACAAGTGTTTGCTTGTGCACCTGCATATTCATTACCCTGTGAATAACCTCACCAATCTGATCAAGTACATTTTTTCCAATACAGGCCAGCTGGGTACTGATAATGTCTGTAACCTCCCACCCCCTCCCCTGCTTCTCTCTGCCCCAAGACAAGTGCCTCCCTCGTTTCACTCTTGTCAGGGCCCTGTTTTTCACCTAACAAGTTTATATCCTAGGCGTTCACCCCATCCATCATCCTCCAACCTGTACCTTGGACTAACATTACATTTTATAGCTGATCTTTTCCATCTCCTAATCAAATGTTAATATTTTTTACTGTAATTTCACTCCTAGGGTTCTCTTATGGGGCATGGTGGTACAGTAGAAAAGAATGTGACCTTTAGAGTAAGCCCTGAATTTGAATTTTGATGCTGCCAGTCATGAACAGTGTGACTTCAGGCAAATTACTTAACCTCTCAGCTTCAGTTTCCACATTTGTAAAGAGTAGAAGATAATAGTACTTGTTTCAAACAATTGTTATAAGAATTAACTGAGAAATAATATATATGCGTAGAAAGTGTCTAAAAGTATGCAGTTTTATAGTACTCTCAAAGTTGCCACGTTAATTTTGGGGAAAACACAGTAAACAGTAATTCAACTGCCTTTTCTGTATCTGCCATTGTATTTCTATAAAGACAGGAGAAAAACAGCGGGGATCTGACTTTTCAGTGCCTCTTGGACGTTCACGCATGTTTACAGATGATGTACTTGGCAGCTCTTCCTTGGTGGTGGAAAGTGACTCAGGGCTTTGTGAATCCAGACAATTTGAGGAAGCCTGTGGTTTCATTCTATAGAAATCCATTGATGTCATCTTCGAAACGCAGATCTGGAAGATGACAGATTTTTTTTCCTTTACACAATTTGACTAGGGAGTGTACTCTAGCCCAAAATTTCAGAATGCCGTTATTTTATATCTGGACAGATTTTCAAAAGGTCCTGGGATCCGTATATGACAGAGGGAAAGGAGACTTAACTGGCATTCCTCGTTTCTGGCTTTATTCCATGCCCAGCACCCTTTGTGACCTCTGACTCATCCTCTGTGTTGAGTCCATGCAGTCTACCCTCTGACACAAGTTTCTCCACTTCCCTTGCAGCCCCTTCTTGCCACCATCTCCTAAAGGATTGGGGGGATTTTCTCATTTCAGTTTCAGCTTTGGCATAGCAGCTAAGTATGCGTTAATATTCCATAGCCTTCCTTCGTGATGAAACATCCATGCCAGAGACTACATTCACTTGTCTACATTCATTCATTCATGAATATTTATTCGCTACCTGCCTTGTGCCATGTTCTGGCCCAAATACTGTTAAAGGATGGTTTTCATTTTGTTTTGTTTTTATTAAGCCTGCATTTTTGTTAACTAGAGCGGTATAAGATTTACAGCAAAACTGAGAGGAAGGTACAAAGATATCTTATGTGTCTTCTGTCCTCACATATACATAGCCTCCCTCATTCTCAATATGACCCATGAGCGTGGCACACTTGTCACAGCTGAGGAACCTACACTGACATGTAATAATCAGTCCGTAGTTTCCATTAGGGTTCAGTCCTGGTGTTACGTATTCTGTGGGTTTAGACAAATGTATAATGATATGTTTGCACCATTATGGTGTCATACAGAGTATTTTTTATTGTCCTAAAAATCCTCTCTGCTCTGCTTTTTCATCCCTTCTCCCTCCCAACCCTTTGCAATCGCTGGTCTTTATACTGTCTCCATTATTTTGCCCTTTTTCAGAATAGTCCATGTAGTTGGAATCATACAGCCTTTTCAGATTGGCTTCTTTCACTTAATGTGTATTTAAGGTTCCTTCGTGTCTTTTCATGGCTTGGTAGCTCATTTCTTTTCAGTGCTAAATAATGTTCTGTCATCTAGATGTACCACGGTTTGTTTATTCATTCACTTACTGAAGTTCATTTTGGTTGCGTCTAAGTTTCGACAACTGTGAGTAAAACTTCTGTAAAGATCTCTATGTAGGTTTCATGTGGACATAAGTTTTCAACTCCTCTAAGTACCAAGGAGAGTGATTGCTGTATCACTGGGTAAGAGTGTTTCCAGTTTTGTAAGAAACCCCAGACTGTTTCCCAAGTGGCTAGGTCCTTTTGATTTCCCACCCGCAATGACTGAGAGTTCCTGTTGCCCCATAAAACCTGGCCAACACTTGGTGTTTGGGAGTTTCAGATTTTGGATAAGGTGGGTTTTTTTTTTTAAAAATAAGAAATTTAAAACCATGACTCTCAACAAATGTGCAATGAACACAAGTCAAATATTTTATTTAACACATTCGTGAATGGCGGAAACAATATATAAACTCAGCAGGGAGTTGAAATGTATTTGCTTAATAGATGCAAAGCCACTTCTTCCACAGTGGAGGAGGGAAATCCGTTGAACCTTCCCAGACAGAATTTATCTGTTTATAATCGAGAGCTATTTGCATTACCACCAGTTTTCTGCAACTTCTATCTCTCAGAGTTGCGAAATACCGTAGTCAAAGGCAGAGATAACCCAGATGGATGAGCTAGTTAGGGTTTCCATTGCGATGTACACCTCTGCTAATTCTTTCTTAGATGGTTAGAGTACATGCGTTCGTGCTCAGTCACTAAGTCGTGCCTGACTCTCTGTGACCCCATGGACTGTAGCCCACCAGGCTCCTCTTGTCTATGGGATTTCCCAGGCAAAAATCCTGGAGTGGGCTGCCACTTCCTGCTCCAGGGGACCTTCTCCACCCAGGAGACACTGAACCTGTGTCTCCTGCGTTGTCAGGTGGATTCCTTACCACCGTGCCACCAGCGAAGCCCGTGCTTAGAATACAAAGCTGACCAAATACAGGCTCTGCTTATGGCAAAGAAAGGGAGTGGAGAGTGAGTAGTCTGTTGGCAGCAAGGAGAAAGGCTGAAAATATGAAGGGGAAGGAACCATGTGGAGCATCAAGAGAGGGGAAAGCAGAAACAAAACCTCCTCCTGTACAAAGGAATTCCTAAGAGGCTGTCGGCAGCTAGTTTGGCAGCACTCTGTGAGATGGAAGACATTCCCATGTACAACACACTCCCATAGACATTGCCACTGTCTCCTTCCTAGTCAAGAAAACGTATCTGAGCAATAATACCAGGTATCAAGATAGATATGGCATTACAATAGGAAAAGTCTTGAATCAGGTCTACTTTACTATCTCTAATGCCAGTCATTTAGCTTCTTTGTAATTTTGTTTATTTTTGGCTGTGCTGGGTTCTCACTGCCGCGAGGGCTTTTTCTAGTTGCGGGAGCAGGGGCCTCTCTTCGATGCAGTGCACAGGCTTCTCATTGCAGTGGGTTCTCTACTGGCGGAGCATGGCTCTAGGGTGTGTGGGTTTCAGTGGCTGCAGCACGTGGGCTCAGCTGTTGTGGTTCCCGTGCTCTAGAGCACAGGCTCAGTAGTTGTGGCTTAGCTGCTCCATGACAGGGGGGATCCTCCCAGACCAGGGATCGAACGCATGACTCCTGCATTGGCAGGCAGATTCTTTACCACTGAGCCATCAGGGAAGCCCAATCATTTATTATCTACAAAGCAAATCAGAAGCGCTGATACATCAGTGATTAGCACTAGCAAATCACGGGGCATCCATTTCAATAGAAGGTAGGAACTGGCAATTGATGTGACTTTTCTCATGGCCGTGAGACACTTTGTTGGGGTTTTCAAAAGGGTGCTATGTTGATCCACGCAAGTCTTTTGACTTTGTGACACTAACAGTCACATTGGACTGTGATGCAGTTTCTGAAGAAATTAATCTAATAATATTTACCAACTATTATACTAATCAGCGCTCTCTTAGGTTGTATGAGGAACACTGCTGGCCATGGCAGTGTTTGGCTGCGTGTAAGAATCTCATAAGGGCATCACAGTTCCTCAAAAAGTTAAACATAGAATCATCATATGACCCAGCAATCACTCTTCTGGAACAGACCCAAAAGAATTGCAAGCAGCAACTCAAACAGATCCCTGTACACCAATGTTTGTAGCAACATTATTCACAGTGAACCAAAATGTGAATACGGCCCAAATGTTCATTAACAGATGAATGGAAAAGCGAAACATGCCACATACATACAAAGCAATGTAAGGTAGCCTTAAAAAGGGAGGGATTTCTCACACATGCTCTAACATGGAGGGACCTACAAAGCATTATGTTAAGTGATATGTGCCAGAAAGAGGAGGACAAATAGTGTATCATTCCAGTTATATTCCCTTGAATAGGCAAACTCATAGAGACAGAAAGCAGAATGCTGTAGAGGTCAGCAGAGCGGGGGAAGTGAGGAGTCATTGTTGAATGAATGTCGAGTTTCTCTTCAGGATGATGAAAAAGTTCTGGAAACGGATCGTGGCGATGGTTGCAAAACATTGAGAATGAACTTAATCCCACTGAATTGCCACGTGCTGAGTGGAAGGCGCGCAGTCGTGTCCGCCTCTTTGTGACTCCGTGGGCTATAGTCCGTGGGACTCTCCAGGCCAGAATACTGGAGTGGTAGCCTCTCCCTTCTCCGGAGGATCTTCCTAACCCAGGGATCAAACGCAGGACTCCTGCATTGCAGGTGCATTCTCTACCAGCTGAGCCACAGAGGAAGCCCAAGAATACTGGAGTGGTAGCCTCTCCCTTCTCCAGTGGATCTTCCTGACCCAGGGAGGGTCTCCTGCATTGCAGGCGGATTCTTTACCAATTGAGCTATGAGGGAAGCCCACTGAATTATTTACTTAAAAATGGTTAAAATGGTAAACTTTATGTTGTATATGGTTTACCACATACACACTAAGGAAACTTAGAAACCCGAGAAGCCTTAAAAACATACTGATACCTGGCCACAATCCTCAGAGATCTGATTTTACTTGGTCTGAGGTCTTCTTTAGGTTTTTTTTTTTTTTTTTTTCCTTAACAGTAGTTCTAAAGGTCCCTCAGGTGATTTGACTGCACAGCCAGCTGTAGTCTTCAGGGCGGCAGCATCCAGCCTCGACTACACATTAGGCTCACCTGGGGCGTTTTAAAATACATTGGCCACACCCACAATTCAAATTTAATTGGCTTGGCGATGCTGCCTCGTCCCTGAGAATCTGAGCTTGAATTTCCCACCTGCTTCTAATATGCAGCCAAGGCGAGACCCACGGCTCTGGGAGAGTCCAGGATCTCAGCCTTTCATTCCACCTTTGGAGAACTAGCACTTCCATTCCCGACAGCGATGCACCCAAGGGCCTGGTGGGGAAGGGGCTTCTGTGAGTTAGAGGGCTAACTTCTTCAAGGCCACTTGATGGTTTTCCTTTCCTTTTACAGTCAGCATGTTAAAAGTAGGAGAACAGAGGGTCCAGAAGAAAGAGGTCCAACTATTTGGCTCATTCCTGAGGGAGAAAGGCTCTTTATTCTTCTAGGCATCTGGCTCCTCCCAGGTTCTAACATGGCCACTAGTCCCCCCGCCCAGCCCTGGTCCCACTTAGATTCCTCCCTCTCCCCAAGAGAGGCTCAGAGCTGACCTATCTAGCCAGCATTCCAGAGAGCCAGGGCTGTTAAGAGCATCTTGATCAAGGGACCGTCGCCCTGGAACTTTCCAGGCGGTCCGTTGGGCAGGTTCGATCCCTGCTAGGGGAAGTAATATCCCACATGCCGTGTGGCCAGGAAATCCAAACATAGAAGCAATATTGTAACAAATTCGATAAAAACTTTAAAAACGATCCACATCAATAGAATCTTTAAAAAATTCTATCATTTAAGCTTTTCACTGAGCAACTCATGAATTTTATTAGAAAACTTCAGTAAATATATATAGATATAGATACTATCTGTATATAGATCGGAACACTTAGGCTCCTAGAAATTTTTATGGTATCTTAGTAAAGATAATCAATAATTATTTCATAGTAAAGGAGAAGGGGGCGACAGAGGATGAGATGGTTGGATGGCATCACCAACTCAAGGCGCACACGAGTTTGAGCAGACTTCGGGAGGTGTGAAGGACAGGAAAGCCTGGCTTGCTGCAGTCCATGGGGTCGCTAAGAGTCAGACATGACTTAGTGACCAAACAACAAGGACAAGTGAGAACAGCGTGAAGAAGTGCAGATGGGTTCGTCTGATGAACACGACACTCGTCAGAGTCAGCGCTAAAGAGCGCTTTAGTGGACTTTGGCCAATAGCTGCAATTTCACATGAGAGCCTTGTGGCCTAAAAATGGTTTCTCTCTCTTCTTAAGCCTCTGCCATAGAAGTTCTCAAAGTGTGGGGCTGGGCCCAACAGCATCCGCTTTTTAGCTGTGCAAATTCTCGGGCCCCACACCAAACCTACTGAAAGAAGACTCGTGGTGTGGACCCCATTCTATCACCTGAATGAGCCCTCCTGGTGAATCTGATCCACGCTGTCTGAGAACCAAACCCCCACCCTTCAGCTTTTAAATAACTTCTCTTAGATCATTCTCAGCGACACAGAGAATTACTTCCTGTTTTATGTCTAAATTTATCTCTGTAAAGCTTTGCAGGGCGTGGCATGCAGTCTGCACAAGTGCAGAGGCACCTTCACGGGTAACAGCAGAGAGTGGGGGTCAGCAGAAGTGGGATATGCAGACAGGGCTGGTGGTGGGCAGGCGAGGCGGGGGACAGGGCTGGTCTTCTCCCCTTCCCATTCCTGCTCATCAATAGCTTCCTGGACCGAGATCCACTCCAAAGAGGAGTGCGGCACAGCTCATCTGGGGTCTGGGTTTCAAAGACAAGTGACTCTGAGTCGAGAGGGTACAGAGTATAGATAAATGTTAGGAGAAATACGGGAGAGACGCGGGTGTCTCATGGGCTGATTGACACCGTTCAGAAGTGGTCTGAATAAAGCGACCCAGAAGGGAGAAGGGTTCAGCCTTCCAGGAGCTGAGCACTGCCAAGCTGAAAAAGGCTCCAGGTGACTGGCTGTGGTCCAGGGCAGGATCCTGCTGCTCCCCATCCACTCCTGCCAGCCCAGTGTTAGGGGAGAAGCCCAGGTCCTCAGGCTGCCCGAGGGATGGGGATTCAGGATGCCAAGGGAGCCATCTCCGTGGCCTGACTATGTTTCTGAGGTCTTCACCATGCTCTTTGGAAGGACTGCTCTGTCTGCCTGGAGTGGCACTCTCTTCTCAGAAATATTGCTTTTCAGCGCATGGTTCAGTGGGAGCCCCCAGTTTCTTACCAATCTGCTTTCTTAATTTACCTAATGATTGGCTGGAGCTAGGTATGATCCCCAGTATCGGCCAGTCCTGGGGATTTTTTATTTTATTTTTTAAGTTGAAGTATAGTTGCTTTATGAAGAAGGAAATGGCAACCCATTCTAGTATTCCTGCCTGAGGAATACAGGCAGAGGAGCCTGGGGGGCTACAGTCCACAGGGCTGCAAAGAGTCAAAGATGCCTGAAGCGATAGAGCAGCCACAGCTGCTTTAAGTCCTGGGGATTTCCCTATTCAAAAAAAAAAATAATTTAATTTATTTATTTATTGGATGTGCTGAGTCTTCGCCGCCGCGAGGGCTTTTCTCTGGTTGTGGAGAGAGGGGGCTACTCTCCAGGTGAGGGGCAAGGGTTCCTCACTGCGGCGGCCTCTCTTGCTGCGGACCTCGGGCTCCAGGGCCTGTGGGCTCAGTCGTTTTGGCTCCCAGGCGTGGTGCTCGGGCTTAGTTGCTCCGAGGCATGTGGGATCATCCTGGACCAGGGGTGGAACCCTCGTCCCCCGCACTGTGGGCGGATTCTTTACCACTGAGCTACCAGGGAAGCCTAGTCCTGGGATTTCTTACCTTCAACTTGATGAAGAGGGTCTCCGGCTCTCTTGGTTGGCAAGCCTATGAGGTATGAGTCTGAGCCCTCAGCCGGCCGTGTCCCCGCCAGCTGTGGGGAAGAGCCCGTCCACAGAGGAGAGAGTGACCCCGAGAAAGCAGCCATGAGAGATGGAGAAAGCGGCACTCCCACCTTGCTTGAGGTTGTCCCCGAGGCCCAGCTCACGCTCACCTTTCCTGCACTGCAGTTGGCTGAGCTGACAGATTTTCCCCTTTTTGCTGCGGGGGAAGGGAGAAAGGCTTTCCTTCTACCCTCTTCGGTTTTATACCTGGGGCTGTGAATTACACTGGTAAACAGCAAGTGAGCAGGAGAAAGGGTTTGTTTCCAATGCACAGGGGAACCGTCAAAGGAAATAGCTGGCCTCTCAAATGGTTAGAGAATTATATACCTAATTTAGTGGAAGAAAGTCTTACGGGAAGAACAAACGAACAGGCTTCTCTCAATGGATAGGTTGCTCTTGCATTTATTTATTTATTTAAATGGGAAGAATGTCTTGTACAGTCATTGTGAGGATTAGAGATGTTTGTTTGTTCATTTTATTATGATGATGATTTTGGCGCTGGTGGGTCTTCGCTGCAGTGAGCAGATTCTCTCTAGTTGGAGCACACAGGCTCTCTGATTGCCCCGTGGCGTGTGGGATCTTAGTTCCCCGATCCAGGATCAAACTTGTGTCCTCTGCATTGAAAGATGGATTCTTAACCACTGGATCACTAGGGAGGTCTCTGTTCTTGCGTTTAGATGCTCCTGCATTTTATGGCAGATTCCTCTTAGAGTGTCCTCTGGAACAAACATATATATATTCTCCTTTTTTGCACGGAAGTAGCATTGGCATCTTGGTAATCTAGCTCAGCAGTCATTTGTAGTATCAGTTTGACCAACAGTAATACAGTTTCATCCCCAGCTGTCTTCAGAGCTCTTCAAAGGACACTGCCTAATTCTGTTAACTGAATTTTCAGGTGATCTGCCAAGTGAGTTTTAAATAGCTTCTGTTTAATCGAATGCCTATTTGCTTCAAAATACATTTGGAAATAAGATTATGCCTACATGATGGCATAAATGAAGACCAGGGCGGAGCAAGCTTACTCGTTGCAGTCAGTCACATCGTTCCCAAGCGCCTGCTTGCACTGCCGTGCTCTAGTACAGAACGAAGTAATAGGGACTCTAGGTTTTGACTGCAAACTTTTGGTTTCATCGAGTTCTGTTTCCTCCCTTTGTGGTTAGCCACTTGGGAGGGGATTTCCGGAGATGCAGGCAGTATAGTTTGTTTCCCAAAATATTTTGCATTGTTTTGAGTGAGAGAGTACGTTGCCTACTTTGCAAAACCTGGGTCTCTGAGAACTAATATGACATATAGCTGTAATCACGTGGTCAGAATTTGTCTTAGTGGTGAGGGGAGGCCCCTCTGTTATGGCACATTTTTCATAACAAAAGGAAACTTAAAAAAATATATTCTTTTTTAGTTTGGTAAAATACACGCAACATAAAGTGAATCATTTTTCCTTCCAGGTTTATTGAGGCATAATTTAAGGCTTTCCATTCTAAATTTATGAGGGTAAGGTGCACAGCACAATGACTTGACTTATTTACGTCATGAAATGATTATCAGTATAAGTTCAGTGAACATTCATTATCACATAGAGACACAAAATTAAAGAAATAGAAAGAAAATCTTCTACTTGATGAGAACTCGTAGGATTTACTCTCTTAACTTTCGTATGTAACATGCAGCAATGTTAATTACATTAACCATGTGCTACACTATATTCCTAGTACTTATTTATCTTATAACTGGAAGTTCCTACCCTTTGATTGCTTTCCTTCCATTTCTCTTCCCTCTATTCCCCACTACTGGTATCCACAGATCTAATCTCTTTTTTTCTATGAGTTTTTTTTGCTTATTTATTTTTAAAGTATAACTGACCTACCACATTATGCTAGTTCCTGTGATTTTTTTCTATCCATTTCAAATATGGTAAAATACACATCACATTTTTTATCACTTTAGCCACTTTTAATTGCCCAGTTAAGGCTCCCCTGGTGGCTCAGCTGTAAAGAACCCACCTGCCAATGCAGGCGATGTAGAGTCAATGCCTGGGTCGGGAAGCTCCCCTGGAGAAGGACATGGCAACCCTCTCCAGTATCCTTGCCTGGAAAATCCCATGGATAGAGGAGCCTGGCGGGCTACAGTCCATGGGGTCACAAAGAGTCAGACACGACTTAACGATGAAACGACAGCAGCAAGTGCACAGTTAAGGGGCATTAAGTTGTCAGCGTTGTGCAAGACAACCATCACCACTGCTTATTCCACGAAGCTTTTCATCATCCCAGACTCTGTGTCCATTTAATAATAACTCCCCATTTCCCCTTTCCTCCAGTTCCTTGGTGGCCTCTATTCCACTTTCTGTTCCTATGGATTTGCCCCTTCTAGGCACTTTGCATAAATGGAGTCCCGCATTTGTCCGTTTGTTTCTGGCTCGTTTCACCATAGTGCTTCCTTGGACCCTCTGTGTTGTGGCATGTGTCAGCATTTCCTTCCTTTCAAAAGCTGCTTCACAGCCCATTGGATGGATTTGGTACATTTCTTTGTCCATTCATCTGATGATGGACATTTGAGCTGTTTCCAGCTTTGGGTTGTTATGAACACGGGTATATAATGATCTCTTTGTGTTCTCATTTGTAATTCTTTGGGGTATAATATACCTAGGAGTGGAGACTTATGGTAATACCACTTTTTGAGGAACTGAAGAAAGGAAAACTTTTGAAGTATTTTTTTTCTTCACTAACCACAGGTTGCCTCTGCAGTCCCCAAATATGATGTGATGGAATGTCTCAGAATACACTATTGCCATTTAGAGCCATGTGGTTTGAGGTCATGGGTACAACCCCCAAAGCCTGTGAAATGTTCTAGAAGCTAGTTTAGCATTCCTGATACCTGATACCAGCTGGGGGAGGCAATTCACTTTGGGGCATCTTGTCTGAACCCATGATGAACTCTTTACAAAGAACTCCAAGTCTTTTCCAAAAGCACCCTGATTTTCAGGGCAACCCCAAAACTAACATTGCATCCTTGGATTGATCCGGATTGGATCTCTACAGACATGGACTAAATCCCAGGATTGTCCAGGCAAGACTAGAAAACCACCTAAGCCACCTACCTCTTCCTAAACTATCAAATTATTTTTGTCACTAAGTCCTGCCAATTTTAATTTTTCCATATCACTTGATCCTATCTTCTTTCCATCTCTGCTGTCACCCTCCTAGTCCAGGTGACCCTCACCTCTCTTATGAACTTGTGCGACAGCATTTCACACTGGTCTTCCCTCATGTACCCTTGCTCTTCACACTGTAGCCAGAGTCAGTTTCGAAAGTCAGATCTGATAATGTCAGCAACAGCGGTTTGGTGGAAGGGAACCAGACAAAATGATTATAGAGTTCATATGGAAAAGTAAACGGCAATAATCAGGAAGTTTTTGAAAGGGAAGCATAGTGAGAAAAGACCAGCTCTAGCAAATATCAAAGTAGATTTTAAAAGCCCTAAGGACTAAAACGGTTTCATATCATTCCATTGCTAGGCAGATCAGTGGAACAGAATATAGAACCATAAAAAGAGACCCCAGATAGATGAGAAATTAAATTATAATGAAGATGGCATTTTTAATCACTGGGGATGCCAGTCCAGGTTTGATGCATGAGACAGGGTGCTCAGGGCTGGTGCACTGGG
>SJYF01000661.1:77661-96906 GCA_006410515.1 Procapra przewalskii
ATTCATGTCAATGTATGGCAAAACCACTACAATATTGTAAACTAATTAACCCCCAATTAAAATAAATAAATTTATATTAAAAAGAGTCACTGGGGAAAATTCAAATAAATAGGTGCTGAGACAAATGGGAAAAACTGTTTCCTTGATTCATGCATTACACCAAAACAAATTCCAAGTGTATCAAAGATTTAGGTAACTTTAGAAAAAAAGAAATCTTAAAACAAGAAGAGAATTCAGGAGAATGTCTTCCTGCCCAGGATTTGCTAAAAAAAACCTTTCACCATCACCACCAACTTTAAGAATTTGAGGGGCTTCCCTGATGGCTCACTGCTAAAGAATTCACCTGCCAATGTGGGAGACACAGGTTCGAGCCCTGGTCTGGGAAGACCCCATGTGCTGCAGAACAGCTAAGCCCGGGCACCATAACCATTGAGCCTGGGCTCTAGAGCCCGGCAGCTGCAGCTGCGGAGCCTCCACACCCTGGGGCATGTGCTCTGCAGCAAGAGAGCCCCCGCAGTGGGAGGCCCGCAGCACGAGCGAGCCGCCCCCACTCAGAAAGCCCATGGTATAGCGAAGACCCAGCACAGCCAAAGTAAAAACAAAAGAATTCCAGGAATTCACAGTTTCGAAACAAATGAGTGACATGTCCTGAGTTCAGAGGAGGGAGAAGGAGGAAGGTTGGGAGGAGGTGGAAGGAAGGTGTCAGCAAGGCTACAGTGGGAGAGATGATAATAGCGTGTGTTTCAGAGAAAATGAAGAGATGGGCCAATGGGGAGGAGCAGAGTCCAGGGAAGCATTTCTACTGAAGCGTCACGGTGTTCTGCTCCTGGGAAGGAGCTCCTGGCTGGTCCAGCTTCTCAGCAGTATAAAATATAGTCACCTTGGGAGGTCTCGAAACTGCTGATGACACATACATGCCATGGACAGTCTGTGTCATTGATTAAGCTCTGATCCATATCCACTGCCAGCTGATAAAGCTGAAGTATGTCTGAAATGGACAAAGTCGAGGAACCTGGGCAGCTTGAACTTTTGAAGGTAAGGTTGGCATCCTCCCTACACAGGAGCAGATAATTCTGAAACAAGACCTGTGTTTCCCACAGAATTTGCTTCTAGGTCATCTTTCATCACAGAACAAGAGGGGACTCAGGAATGTCAGGCTGAGAGGTTCTATTAGCCTCTCATTAGCTTTATTCCATTAATGATGGGCAGGGATCAGGGAGGGGCAGTTTTCCTGGTGGCTCAGTGGTAAAGAAGCCGCTTGTCAATGCAGGGGACTTGGGTTTGATCCCTGGGTCGGGGAGATCCTCTGGAGAAGGAAATGGCAACCCACTCCTGTATCCTTGCCTGGAGAATCACATGGATAGAGCAGTCTTGTGGGCTACAGTCCATGGGGTTGCAAAAGCGATGGACACGACTTAGCGAGTAAACAACAACAGCGGCAAATTAATGATGGGGAATTCTAGAAGACTTGTAAGCAAGGGAGACATGAAAACCAGCAGCAGCGTTTCTAGAAGATTGGTTCCATGGCTCTCGGCTGGCAGCCTCAGGGGGCAGCCGGGCTGCTGGGAAGTGGTGGTGAGGGTGGCCGGTACGCTGTGGCCATGGTCCTATCACTAAGGGGTGGGGGGAGCTGGACAGAAACAAATGGGCTCCAGTGAACACTCACGAAGTAAGCGAAGGCGGAGAATGCTTGGGTAACACACACATGCTGAAGGGTTGCTTTACTGTCACTATCACATGTGGAGACACCTCCAGGTGGAGATGATATTTTTCATCCTGGTATGAGGTTCTATTTCTGAAGATAGGTTTGTACAACTTACGAGAAAATAAAGAGAAAGAAGGGCCATGTTTTCAAGGGATGTAGGCATACATCCTCTTACGGAGGCAGTGAAAACACGCCGGAAAACTAAGCCCAGAACTCAGCCACAGAAATATTTTACACCAAGAGAGGAATCTCATTGCATGGAGTTTGTGTAGGACTCTGAAGTTCAAGAAAGTGAGAGAAGCAGTGGGGGGTAGAGTGGGCTTCAGAAAGCTATGAGCTGGGGGGATACCACCTTTGTGAAGTTTTGCTCCAGGTAAGGAACTTATCTTGAAAGAAAAGTTATGACAAACGTAGACAGCGTATTAAAAAGCAGAGACCTCACTTTGCTGACAAAGGTCCATATAGTCAAAGCAATGGTTCTTCCAGTAGTCATGTATGGATGTGAGAGCTGGGCCATAAAGAAGGCTGAGCACTGAAGAAGTGATGTTTTTAAACTGTGATGCTGGAGAAGACTCTTGAGAGTCACTTGAACAGCAAGGAAATCAAACCAGTCCATCCTAATGGAAATCAACCCTCATTGGAAGGATTGATGCTGAAGCTGAGGCTCCAATACTTTGGCCACCTGATGTGAAGAACTGACTGATTGGAAAAGATTGAAGATTGGAAAGATTGAAGGCAAAAGAAAGGGGTGACAGAGGATGAGAGGCTTGGTGGCATCACTGACTCACTGGACATGAGTTTGAACAAGCTCTGGGACATAGTGAAGCACAAGGATGCCTAGTGTGCTGCAGTCCATGGGGTGGAAAAGAGTTGAACACGATTTAGCGACTGAACAACAGCAAGGACCTTACCCTTTTCCTGCTATTTATCAATTAGGTAGAATCGATTGGCCTCTTAATTGGTGGCATAACTATAAAACTAAATGATAGGAACAAGAAACATCATTTTTTGCCAAAACCCTGACTTAAGATCAGATTGGCTTTTCTGTGTTTTAGAATGAATGTCATTGGGCTTCTTTGATGGCTCAGTGGTAAAGAATCCCACTCGCCAATGCAGGAGACATGGCTTCGATGCTAATCTGGGCAGACCCCACATGCTGTGGGACAGCCAAGCCCCTGCACCACAGCTATTGAGTCTGGGCTCTGGAGACCAGGAGCTGCAGCGGTTGAGCCCACAAGCCACAAGCACCGAAGCCGCAGCGCCCTAGAGCCTGTACTCTGCACCAAGAGAAGCCCCGCAATGAGAAGCCCGTACCCTGCAACCAGAGAAAAGGCTTGTGCAGCAACGAAGAGCTAACAGCCAAAAACAAACAAACAAAATGAATGTTATGAATGCAGAATTTGGGGCACTGAAGTCTTCAAGGCTACCTGACCAGCAGGCAACACGTGGGACAGAAGTTCAGGAGCGCTGTCCCCCTGACCTTGGCAGAGATCCACGGGGCACACCCGGCTCCCCCCTCCACCTGTATGTTTGTTGGAGGACCGTCTTGTGTGGTGTCTCGTTACGTTTGAGAGCAGCATCATGACACTCAGTTGAGCAAGTATCACACGAGGTGGCTGGTGCTAATTCTTGTCCCAGGCCTTTGGCTCCCTGGATATCTGTCACGAGGAATATCATGTTCAGGAGGATTTACTCACCGGGTATCTGCTTCTTGGACTCATGGGAACTGAAATCCAAAGTAACCATTCAAAGTCACAGGTTTACCAAATAGGTTCTATGGTTTTCGTCACTATGAAGGTCAGTTAAAAGGCGTCCAAATTGGAACGGGGGAGTAAAATTATCTCTGTTTTTACCAGAGGGGAAGGACTGGGGGAAGGGACAGTTAGGGAGACGGGGACTGACGTGTACACACTGGTCCAGCAAGGACCTGCTGTAGAGCACAGGCACCCTGCTCCATGCTGAGTGACAACCTAAATGGGAAAAGAATTTGAGAAAGAATAGATACATGTTCATGTATAACCGAATCACTTTGCTCCACACCTGAAACCATCACAACATTGTTAATCAACTGTATTCCAATATAAAATAAAAAGTTACACACACACGCACAGATTATGTCTGTTTGCAGATGACATGATCTTATATGTAGAAAACCCTAAAGACTCCACAAAAAAACTATTAGAATAAATGAATTCAATGAAGTTTCTGGCTACAAAATCAACATATAAAGGTCAGTTTTATATACCAAACAAGGTACTAGGTGAAAAGGAAATTGAGAAACAGCCCATTTACAATAGCACTAAAGAGAATAAAATACTTAGGAATAAACTTAACTGAGGGGGTGAAAGACTTGCACCATGAGAACTATAGAACACTGGTGAAATTAGAGGAGACACAAATAAATGGAAAGATATCCTGTATTCATGGATTAGAGGAATTAACATTATTGAGATGTCCATACTTCCCTGAAGCAATCTACAGCTTCGATGTAATCTCTATAAAAATTGCAAAGACTTCTTTACACAAGCAGAAAAAGTAATCCTAAAATTCATGTGGGAATCACAGAAAACCCTGAATGGCCACAGTGAACTTGAGAAAGAACAACAAAGCTGGAGGCATTATACTGCCTGATTTCAAATTCTATTTTAAAGTAATAGTGATCAAAGCACTATTGTCCTGTCGTAAAAACAGACCAATGGAAGAGAACAGAGAGCCCAGAAGTAAGACTGCCTGTATAGCGTCAACTAAATTTTTACTAGTAGGTGCCAAGATCACACAATGAGGAAAGTCTCTTCTGTAAATAGTTCTTAGAAACTGGATATCCACCTGCAAAAGAATGAAACTGGACACTTAACTTTCACTGTACACAAAAAGTAACTCAATGGATTAAAGATTTGAATGTAAATAACATCTGAAGCCATAAAACTCCTAGAAGAAAACAGGGGAAAAGCTTCTCGACACTGATCTTGACAATGATACCTTGAATATGACACCAAAATCACAAGCAACAGAAGCAAAAATACCCAAGTGAGACTAAGTCGAACTAAAAGGCTTTTGCACAGCTAAGGAAACAGTGGAAAGGCAACCTGCAGGATGCGAGAAAAGATTTGCAAACTTTATATAAATTACACTTCAGTATTCTGGAAAGAATATAAAATTCAAATCAAAAATAATTTTAAAGGAGAGACAAGGGAGCCATTAACTGTTTTCTTATACATTTTAGAAAGCTTTACTGAAATATAGACTACATAAAATAAAATTCTCCAGATGTTAGCGTGTGACTCGGCAGTGTTTAATATGCTGATAGTTGTGCAGCGATTTACCACCATCCGGTTTCAGAGCATTTCATCATTTCCCTAAGTCCCATTGTGTCCATTTGCAGATTATCTTCCCATCCGCCCCAGGCCCGAGGTAACCGCTGACATCTTTTTCTCTGTATGAATTTGTTTCTTCTGGACATTTCATTACATAAACGGCACAATTCATTATATAGCCTTTTGCACCTAATTTTTAGACTTATTTGTTTACTGACTTTGGGCTGTACCGGGCCTTTGTTGCCGCTTGAGCTTTCTGTAATTTGGGGAGTGGGGGCCGCTCCCGTTGCACCGTGTGGGTTTCTCACTGTGGAGCTTCTCTCGTCGCAGAGCACAGGCTCCGGGACACGGGCGCAGTCGTTCCGACCCAGGGGTTAGTTGCCCCCAGGCATGTGGCATCTGTCCCGATCAGGGATCACACCCGTGTCCCTGGCACTGGCAGGAGGATTCTTAACCCCTGGTCCACCAGGGAAGCCCCTGCATCTGGTTCTTTACTTAGCATAACGTTTTTGCCTTTCTTCCAGGTTGCAGCATGTATCTGGGTCCTTTTGCTTTTACTGTTGAATAGTGTGGACGGATGTACTACAGTTTGTTTTATCCATGCACTGGTTGGCTGCTACTTGGACTGTTTCCACTTTTGGGCATACAGGTTTTTCTTTGGATATGTGCTTTCATTTCTTATAGGTAGATTTCTAGGAGTGGAATTGCTCGGTCGTATGCTCAGGTATAATATGGTTTAAGAAACTGCCAAACTGTTTTCCAAAGTGGCTGTGCCTCCGGCAGTGTATCAGCGTCCCAGTTTTCTCAGATCCACGTGAATGTATGTGGTGTTGTCTGTCTCTTCTATTACAGCCGTCCTACCGGGTGTGCGTGGCGTCTCGTTATGGTCCTCATTTGCATTGCCTTAACGATCAGCGGTGCTGAGCATCCTTCATGTCGTTAATAGTCATTTGTGTATTTTTTTCAGTTCAACATCTAGTCAACACTTTGGTCCATTTTCTACCTGAGTTGTCTTTCTATTGTTGAGTTTTGAGAGATTTCAGTAATATATACATTTCAAGTATACATATATATATTAATTTAAATAATATATATAATATGTTATCATATAGAAATATATATATATAATGGTTTGCACTTTATCCCAGTCTGTGCTGTGTAGTGATGTCCTTTAAAACAAAGGACTTTTAAATTATAATAAAACTCAATTTCCCAATTTTTTTTATGGATTGTGATATTGGTGTCAGAAAAAAACACTAATTTGATGCTTTTGAACGGTGGTGTTGGAGAAGACTCTTGAGAGTCCCTTGGACTGCAAGGAGATCCAACCAGTCCATCCTAAAGGAAATCAGTCCTGATAATTCATTGGAAGGACTGATGTTGAAGCTGAAACTCCAATACTTTGGCCATCTGATGCGAAGAACTGACTCATTGGAAAAGACCCTGATGCTGGGAAAGACTGAAGGCAGGAGAAGGGGATGACAGAAGATGAGATGGTTGGATGGCATCACCCGGCTAGGTGGACGTGAGTTTAAGTGAACTCCAGGAGTTGGTGATGGACAGGGAGGCCTGGAGTGCTGCAGCCCATGGGGTTGCAAAGAGTCAGACACGACTTAGCAACTAAGCAACAACAACCAGTCAAGACTGTCATCAGTTCAGTTCAGTTCAGTTGCTCAGTTCTGTCCAACTCTTTGTGACCCCATGGACTGCAGCACACCAGGCCTCCCTGTCCATCTTGTATGACCAACAAGAATGTCATAGAGACTTGCTATTAGTACCCAAAGTTGAGATTTTTTCAACCGTAAATGCTTCTCATATTGTTACATGAGCAATCAAATGGTGATTTTAAGAGCGTTAAAATGGCTGTCTACATTGTCTATCTTTATAGTTGCTTTTGAGTGAGAAGATTTTCTAGCCTCCTCATTGAGTCATAGTTCAGTTCAGTTCAGTTCAGTTCAGTTCAGTCACTCAGTCGTGCCCGACTCCTTGTGACCCCATGAACTGCAGCACGCCAGGCCTCCCTGTCCATCACCAACTCCTGGAGTTCACTCAGACTCACGTCCATCGAGTCGGTGAAGCCACCCAGCCATCTCACCCTCTGCTGTCCCCTTCTCCTGCCCCCAGTCCCTCCCAGCATCAGAGTCTTTTCCAATGAGTCACCTCTTCGCATGAGTCACAGTAGAAAGACCTAATTCCCATTTCTTCCTTTTTTTAATGGCGGAAAAAAAATCTAGTCTTTAAACCAAAACCCTACTATTGTACCTATACCCGTATCACTCTCTTAGCTGTGAAGGGTGGAAGTCCCGAAAGCACCAAGGAAACTGAGAATCCTAGATACCTGGGTTAAGGAAAAGGCACAAACTGATCCTATTGTTGTTCTTCAGTAGCTCAGTCATGTCTGACTCTTTGCAACCCCATGGACTGTACCACACCAGGCTACCTTATCCTTCACCATCTCCTGGAGTTTGCTCAAACTCATGTCCATGGAGTCGGTGATGCCATCCAACCATCTCATCCTCTGTCATCCCCTTCTCCTTCCACCGTCAATCTTTCCCAGCATCAGGGTCTTTTCCAATGAGTCAGCTCTTCACATCAGGTGACCAAAGTACTGGAGCTTCAGCTTCAGCAACAGTCTTTCCAATGAATATTCAGGGTTGATTTCCTTTAGAATGGACTGGTTTGATCTCCAGTTCAAGGGACTCTCAAGAGTTTTCTCCAGCAGCACAGTTCAAAAGCATCAATTCTTTGGTGCTCAGCCTTTTTTACTGTTCAGTTCTCACATCTACACATGACTACTGGAAAAACCATAGCTTTGACCAGATGGACCTTTGTAGGCAAAGTAACGTCTCTGCTTTTTAATATGCTGTCTAGGTTTGTCACAGGTTATCTTCCAAAAGCACACGTCTTTTAATTTTGTGGCTGCAGTCACTGTCCACAGTGATTTTGCAGCCCAAGAAAATAAAGTCTGTCACTGTTTTCATGTTGCCCCGTCTATTTGCCATGAAGTGATCCAGTACATTAGTGTACATTACTCTCTATACTGCCATGGGGTAGAATGGGGTAGTGGAAAAGTGCATATAGAGACAGGGCTTTATAAGCAAAGGAAGAAACCACAAGAAAAAGATTGCTTTTTAAAGACTGTGGTTAAAAAATAACATAAAAATTTTCACGTTAACCATTTTTAAGTGTGCAATGTAGTAGTGGTAAGTATATTCACACTGTTGTCAAATAACTCTTCAAAACTTTTTCATCTTGCAAAACTGAAACCCTGTACCCTTTAAAAAAAAAAACAACTCCCTTTTCCTCCTTCCTGCATAGCTTTTATTAAATAAAAATTCATAGCTTCTGCATTTCAAGACTTCACAAATTCATAATGTCTACATGTCAAAACCACCGATTGGAAGATAGAGCTTATTTGTAGCAAATTATATAAGAAGTGTTTTTAATATGTGCAAAAGGAAAACACTCAACGAGCAAAGTTGACCCCAGAAATTGAAAATTCAACTCATGAAAGAAGGTCCAAAGCACTTGTAAAACACTACTTAACCTCATTGGCAATTGAAGAAATCCTGCTTCTAAGATTGGCAGAAACGTTGTCAGTGATAGCGTTCAGTGCCAAGAGTGACTACTCTCGAAGTAAGATGGGCACGCTTACTCGTGCTGGTCGAGACAAGACACAGTACAACTGATGGAGTTTTCTTTGGCAGTGTATTTCAAAACCTTAAAATCTTTGTAACTTTTGACACCTCGGTGCCACTTTTTTTGGTTTATTTTATTAAAAATTTTATTTTTGAAGCCCATAAATGAGCAAATTCCAAAACAGTAGCAATACAGACAATTTCACAACATTTTGACATCTACTTAGCAGTCCATTTTTGCATTTTCTTTCCTATAAACAAATACACTGGATTAAAACAGTGTATTACCCTGTTCAATGTACAGTTGAACAGTTCAGTGTATTACCCCTGTAAAACCCCAAGTTCAATGCCTGAGTATTTCCAATATTTATTTTGAGCACATAATAAAGCAGAGGCAACTACTTTTCCTGAACATTTTCTTTCCATTCAGAGCTTAGCAATTACTTTAGCGTCACATTATTCTGTCATAAATGATAACCAAATGGCCTTTCCAAGTGGCTAAAATCATAAAACTATTATAAGCCAAGTCAATGTTATATATATATAAAGTTAATATAAAATGACAACTATACTGGTACACGTTTGTTTTGGATCCTACTAGAAATATGCCAAATTAACAAGTTTTAGTAAAGACTGAGGTCCTTGGGTAGAGGCAGAGAGGAAGAGTCATATCATCAAAAATTATTAGGAAAACTGTAGGTAGAAAAAAAAAAACCCAGTCTACAGTTTAAATGAAAAAAAGGAGGAAAGAAGAGCGCAACATTGGGGGGAAGACAATTCAGGAAAACACATGCCCCATCCATCACAGACTTGCTCCCCAACTCGCGAGCACAGCACCAGGCTCTTTAGGCATCGCTGCTGCCGCCGCTGCTGCATCGCTTCAGTCGTGCCCGACTCTGTGCGACCCCATAGACGGCAGCCCACCAGGCTCTCCCGTCCCTGGGATCCTCCAGGCGAGAACACTGGAGTAGGCTGCCATTGCCTTCCCCATTAGGCATTGCTACTCTCCCACGAAGTTTCTTTATGTGGAACAGAAACTCACATTTGTGGTCACAACAGAATTTTATAACTGCTCTTTAATCTCACAGCAAAAAACAGGAAAAATTGTTAGGGCCAGAGTGACCCTCAGAACATCTCAGGACCCCTGAAAATCGGGGCAAAAAGTGAATCGTTAAGAAACAGTATCCAAAGAGCACTGTATTATCTGGCTTGATTTATGAAACAAGATTCAGCGCTCTTTGATGGGATGAGCCATAGCAGCTGAGATTTAGGAATGTTTTGATGCTGATTTTTTTTTTTTTTTTTTACTGATGTGGTACTCCAAGCTGTTAAGTTGGAACAGATTCCAAACGCACACTGACTTGCATCACCTCAGTTTAATAATCCAGTAAATGACAAAAAAGACAAACAATGAGAATAGCATCATATAGCATAGCAACCTCGCTTGGCTTCCTCTGGATAAAATCTTCAGTTTTCCCATAGTTTTACCTAGAAATCCAGTTGTAGAGTCAAACTGTGAATCCATTTCAGCTTGTAATTTATTTTGATGTTTAACTTCATGCCCTATTTCAATGGAAAGAGATTTTATCGCAGTTGCTTTGTTTCTCAGACTTTCCGTGAGTCTCTCGTTCTCCTCTTCACAGGCACTATCGCCACCATTAGGATAGCCATGGTTCCCATAGCTGCCAGGGGGTACTCCTTCACCCAGGCCTGCACACCTCACCCTGCCAGAGGAGCGGGGAAAAGGCGGGCAGAGGAGTGGGTAGAAAGCGGCCAGGGACCACCTGGACCGCATCCTTGGGACCAGGGCCTGGTGAAACAGCAGCTGCTTCCTCCAATGCACCACAACATCAGCGCCTCGGTGCCAGTTTAAACATCCTATCCTTAGACTAGAGTGATACACCCAAAGATTTACTTACAATAATGTGTATCACATCATGGTTTATAAAAGCAAAAGTGTATAAGCAACCTAAACCTCTAGGATTAGAACACTGGCCACATAAAGCAGTATAACACATTCATCTGACAGAACGGTATGTAGGCTAAAGAATTCTTAACGACAGGCCCATGTTAAGTAACCAAACCCGACAAACAAGAGGAAAGAAAGCATAAAAAATGCACAAAGAGAAAATAAAAGGGCAGGAGGAGATACACCAAAATGGTGGTTATCTTTGGGTTGTGGGAGATTTAAAATTTTTTAAATAAAAATATTAGAAATTTTTAGTAATGAGTACATATTAGTCTGATAATCAGAAGGAAAGCCTTAAAATGAAACGTTTATGAAATACTTAATATACATACCATACACAAATTTTTTAAAAATTTAAATTTCCATATACCAATCAAATCATTAATTTGACCTAGTATTTGTGAAATTGGGCCTAAGGCTCAATCTATAAATTTGTAAAAATTGATATTTTCTCCTATTCTGACAGTTGTAATACTTTTTTTGGTGGCTGTTTTGAAGTGAAACCTAGCCCACTCCAGTGATCTTGCCTGAAGAATCCCAGGGACGTGGAGCCTGGTGGGCTGCCATCTATGGGGTCGCACAGAGTCGGACACGACTGAAGCGACTTAGCAGCAGCAGCAGCATAGGAATAACCGTGCTAGAATCTTATCGTAGAGGTTTGGGGTTTTTTTTTGGGTACTTAGATTGTCATACACAGTGAAATTGAATTTTAACCTGGTTTTGATTCTTGCGGTTTCAGGTAGCTGTATTAGGTACTTTAGGAACAAGATGTATTAAATACTTCTTAAATTTTTTTTAAGTTTTATATTGGAATATAGTTAATTTACTGGAGAAGGAAATGGCAACCCACTCCAGTATTCCTGCTTGGGAAATCCCTTGGACAGAGGAGCCTGGTGGACTGTAGTCCAGGGGGTCACAAGAGTCGGCCACGACTGAATGACTGTGCACTTGGTTGATTTACGTGCTTTGTTAGTTTCAGGGACACATACACCTGTATCTATTCTTTTTCAGATTCTTTCCCATTTAGATTATCATAGAATATGGAGTAGAGTTCCCTGTGCTGTCGAGTAGGTCCTTGTTGATTGCTTTATATATGGTAGTGTGTTCAGCTCAGTTCAGCCGCTCAGTCGTGTCCGACTCTTTGCGACCCCATGAATCGCAGCATACCTCCTTCCTGTCCATCACCAATTCCTGGAGCTCACTCAGACTCACATCCATCGAGTCAGTGATGCCATCCAGCCATCTCATCCTCTGTCGTCCCCTTCTCCTCCTGCCCCCAATCCCTCCCAGCATCAGAGTCTTTCCCAGTGAGTCAACTCTTCTCATGAGGTGGCCAAAGNTCAGCCTTCTTCACAGTCCAACTCTCAAATCCATACATGACCACAGGAAAAACCATAGCCTTGACTAGATGGACCTTAGTCAGCAAAGTAGTGTCTCTGCTTTTGAATATGCTGCCTAGGTTGGTCATAACTCTCCTTCCAAGGAGTAAGCATCTTTTAATTTCATGGCTGCAGTCACCATCTGCAGTGATTTTGGAGCCCCCCCAAAATAAAGTCTGCCACTGTTTCCACCGTTTCCCCATCTATTTCCCCTGAAGTGATGGGACCAGATGCTGTGATCTTCGTTTTCTGAATTTTGAGCTTTAAGCCAACTTTTTCCCTCTCCTCTTTCACTTTCATCAAGAGGCGTTTTAGCTCCTCTTCACTTTCTGCCATAAGGGTGGTGTCATCTGAGGTGTCATCTGCATATCTGAGGTTATTGATATTGTGTGTATGTTAATCATAAACTCCTCATATAGTAACAGTTTCCCCTTGTCTTATACATTGCTATTATTTTATTTTTTATACATTGCTATTATTTTATTTTTTATACATTGCTATTATTTTATTTTTTATACATTGCCATTATTTTAGGCTATTTTAATTAATTTATTTATTTATGTCTTATTTTTGACCACATCCCATGGCATGTGGGATCCTTGTTCCCCGACCAGGGATCAAACCTGTGCTCTCTGCACTGGAAGCGCGGAGTCTTAACCCCTGAACTGCCAGGAAGTTTGGATTAAACGCTTCTGTAAGGTTTCTGTGGACGTTTTCTGGCTCTTTCGCTTCTGTACTTGAGGGAGAGGAATGCTTGTGGAGTTGACCTGCTTAAGTGACTGCGTGTGCTCAGTTTCTCAGTTGAGTCCGACTCTTTTGCAACCACAAGACTGTAGACCACCAGGCTCCACCGTCCAGGGAATTTTCCAGACAAGAATATGGGAGAGGATAGCCATTTCCTCCTCCTCCATTTCCTCCTCCATTCCTGACCCAGGGATGGAACCCGCATCTCCCTCCTTGGCGGGCAAATTCTTTACCCACAGAGCCCCCTGGGGAGCCCAAGTGACCTGAGTGACTAGCAGCCCTTCAGTATGCAGGGAGCTGAATGCAGGGCAAAAAGGCCTGACTCGGGTCACGCCCCCTGAACAAGGAACCGCACACATGTTAGAAGCTCTGAGAATCCCCAGACCCTGGATGGGGGTGGCGTGCTGCTCTCCACGGTGGGGGGACTCTCCCCACACAGTCCCTGCAAGCTGGACTGACCTGCTCAGTTCCAGCTTGGCCCGAGGACCCTGGCAGAAAATCTGATCTGACCCGACATGTGGTTGGGACCAAAGCTCAGCCAAGAATGTGCTGTGCTGGGAAGGGCATCCGCCACTCAGACCTCTAGCCGCGAGCATGCAAAGCCCTCCTGTGCCAGGAGGGATAAGGTGAGCGATAAACCCCTCACGGACCAATCCAAGCCCAAGTTACGGGAGCAGAGAGCAGCTAAAGGACCCTCTGGATTTGCTTGAAATGTTCAGACGTGTTGGAAACTGACTGGACCCCCTTCCCCAGCGAGCCCAGAGCGGCCGGTGCGTCGCATGGCACCCATTCATTCCACATGCCAAGAAACTGAAACAGCCTCAAAAGCCTCTCAGAGAATCAATTAAATGGCATCTGATAAAAAATACACTTCCAACTCTGCTCCTTAGATGAAAAGTCTCTCACTTGAAGAGAGTTTTTTTCCTTCTCCTGCAGCTTTAGATAAAGAGCTTACTTAACCATTTTCTCTATTCCATACACTCGATACGATGCCAAACAATCTTACGTCTTTATTTTTAATCACAAACACAACTATTTCTGATGCTATGCAAGAGACACAAACATACGCCTTCCTTTTTTTCTCTTCAACATCCGTCCTTCTATTCTTTCTCCTTTGGATAATCATAAAAAATTCAGAACAGTGACCCTGCCTGAGTTTAACACCAATGTCAGAAATTCAACGACTACAGGCTAATGGGATGGCTAATCCATTATATGTGTGTGTGTGTGTGTGTGTGTGTGTATCCAGGCAAGAATACTAGAGTGGGTAGCCATTCCCTTCTCCAGGGGATCTTCCCAACCCAAAGATCAAACCCGAGTCACCTGAGTTGCAGGGAGATTCTTTCCCATCTGAGCCACTAGGGAAGCCCCATATATATATATATATATATATGTATGTATGTATTTAAATTCTCTGCCCCTTAAGTTTATTTTGCTAGGAGGTGGATGATAGGAGTGAGGGAGCTTGTCTTTCAAATTGTTTGTGAAGACCAAAATTAAATTTCATAATGAATGTCAACTTTTCCATTTAAGAATTCCCAGGCAACTCTTCTTTCAAGATCACGTCACATTTATCTACTCTCTTGGGTTTATCCTGTCATGCTGTGTGTGATACTTTTACTTTTTTTTATCATCACAACCTTTTTCTCTCTTCACTGTCACCTTAACGTTATCTCCTCTTATCTGGAAATGACCTTCTGCTGTGAAGAGGATCAGGCTTTAAATAAAACCAGTGGATATCCACATTCACAAATACGTGGCGGTTTCTTCATTCTGTCGCATTTCATGGAAACGTGTTCCCCAAGAGACAGTCATTATTTTAAAGTCTCTAAGTTTTCAGTATCTTTCTTCTCAAATGAAGGTACAAGTGAAATAAACAGAGCATATCAACACTACCCTTGATACCTAATAATTTAGATGATGATTTTTCATCTTGTGAGAAGTTACATTCCACCCAGGTATAGAGATACACACACTGTGCTGTGTTAAAACAATTTGCTTTTGAGGATTATAATGCTCAGTAGGGAGTGAATATTTGCAGTTGTGTCCCTTTCAAAGTCACCCACTTGAAGCTGCTAATTTTAGCCATGAGTCTCGTAAAAGGTTTCCATCTAAGCTGTCAGTTTCCAGGTACGGTGCATTAAAATACTTTTGCAAAGAGGCAAAGTGGTTATACAGCGATACTTCTGGATTTTTCTATGTTCTTTCTTGGAACTGGACAAAATTCAAGAAGAGAAATGCCCACGTTACAAAACCCACTTTGACAGCAAGAATGATTCTTGACAATTTGGGAAAAAAAAAACCCAAACAAACCAGGGCTCATGGCAGTTCTTCTCTAGATTTCTTCTGGTCTTCCTCTCGTTTCTTCTTACTCTGGCAATCAAAGTAGACAGAGAGAGAATGTGCACGTGTGTGCATGTGTGAGTGTGTGTGTTTGTGTGTATGAGAGAAAGGGGTGCATGGGGGCGAGGAGGGGCCACCGGGGAGCAGGGTGGAGCCTGCCTTCCAGTGGCTTCTGCTTTTCTCAGAGAACTTCAGAGAGTGGCGGTGATGCCAATTCTAACTAAATAACACATGACTCTTATTTTCGCCTGCCCTCCTCCCTGCCCGTCCCCGCCTCTTTGGGCTTCCTATGTGCGTTTCAAGTGCCTGATAGCCTTAGTGGGAGAACTGCCGATGTGCCTGTGGCCTTAAACACCTTATCAGGCAGCGAGATCCTGCTTTTCTGAGACGAGCACCTGAACTTGAGGTCTGGCATGGGCTCTGCCAAACGCGGCTGTCTCCGAGCCATCAGGGACAGCTCTTCTGCGTTTCATCAGCTCGCCCAGGGCTGTGTTTCACCAGGCCCCTCTGCCAGGGCCTCCCCGGCAGCGTCAACAAGGGTCACACCTTCTGCAGAAACAGCCCTCAAGTTTCATCACTGTGATGCTGAAAAATATTCTCCAGCTTCAGCAATGACCTAGTTCATTCAGGGACAGGAGAAAAAAACATGCTCTTCTTCCAGAACGTCCCTGGGCACGGAATTTTCCCTCTTAGGAAGACAGGAGCTTTCCTGGAAGCAGACCCAACTGTGCTTTGAAAAACTTGGGAAAAGACCCCGAACCCTGTCACTCCTCCGTGTCCCCCATCCCGGGAACAGGGAGGCCCACTCAATGCCTGGCACACAGTCTGGGGACCCACAGCCGAGCTGGTCCTCCTGACACGCCTTCTGGACAGAAAGTACTGAAAAGTGAGTATCTCGGCTCCGGTTTTTAACCTCAGGAATGGCTGTGCTTTACATATGCCGTTGTTTACAGTTTCTGCAAAAGGGAACTGAGCCCCCTGTTCCCTTAGGAACTAGAACAGGATGGAATGAGTAGGTTCTACAGAGCATGCTTGGGGACATTGCAGGGTTTTCAAGTGGCCAAATGCTCCTTTTTTTTTTTTTTAATCTATCCATTCTGACACTTTTGCAAATCTATTATTATCATTATTTTTTAATGACCATTTTGGCTTGACAGCCATTTTAAAAGATTCTTTCACCTCATGGCTATCTCAATAATTAGAAAAAAATAAACATTAAGGATGAATGAAAAGAATGATTTGTGAAGGCTTTGCAAAGAAAAATATCCTGAAAATCTGAGGTAACGACCCAGGTGACGCAGCCCCCTGTTGGTACTTCCGCCTGACCTATCTGAGCGTTTCAGTCAAGAGTTGTTCCTTTTATGGGAATAACTGAGAAGGGACCCGGCGGCCCCTTGTCTGATGACAGGAATGAAAGCTGTTGCCCAGCTATCAGGCATTTCAAAATGGCTGGTGCAAACATTCACTGAGTCTTTGAAACAGGTTTTCTTTCCTTTCTAAAAACTGGGGTAAGAATATTTGAGATCTGCTGTCTTAATACATGTTTAAGTGCACAAAACCGTATTGTTAAAAATAAATAAATAAATAAAGCAAACAAAACCAAAACGGAAGAAAAGAAGACAGTATTGTCAACTGCTGGCATGACACTGTACTTGAGCTGCTGACTAGGGTGTTTGTGAAAATCGAAGGCAAAAAGTCAACCCCAGAAAGATCGATGAAACAGCAGCACGGTCACATTCCGATGAACACATCCGAACTCAAAGCACTGATTAAGGGTGTCAGTTACAGACGTCTGGCAGGCATTTAAAAATAGATGCGAGCGGCATTTAGAACTGCTGCTGCTGTGATTATTTCCCTTCCACAGCCTTCTCCCCAGGTAAAGGTAGCCCTCGTTTTCGAATAACTAGTTAACCAGGAGTGGTCAGAAATGTTTTATACCAGCAGTATCAGTCAAGGGTAGATAGACCAGCTCCTTTGCTGTGGGGCTTCTGAACCGAAAGCCCGGATGCTGTGAGCCGCCTTCTGAATGAACGGAAGGACAAATCCTGTAGCAAAGGCACTGATGCTCTAGAAGCATGATCAGATCTTGAAATTCAGATTTAAAACAAATTTAAATGGATTTCATCTCCCAAACTCCATTGTCCTTTGAAGTTCTTTAGAAAACATGCAGTCACAATTGGGGAAGGTTTTTAGGTAGGGTGGAATTCCTAATTTTCATCACTTGGAAAGACACCTCCTCCCAATTTAATTTACTTCCCATCACCCCCCACACACTTACGTGCAGCTATCAGCCTGTGGGAGGAGGATGCCGGTGAATGTCCTAATCTGGAGGGAGGTGCAGGACGCAGAATGGAGCTGAGGGATAGAGTCCAGGCTCAGAGGCAGGGTTTGGAACCAGATCCTGACTTTAGCACAGTTTCCAGCCAGTCTGAACTCCAGTGTTCTCACCTGCAAATGGAGATAACAACATCCACCTTAACAGGACTGGTTGGGGGAATCACACAAGGAAATATACCTAAAGTGTCTGTCAAGTCGTAATTTCTCCACAAAGGCTAGTTCCTCCCCTTGGTTAATTAAAAAGCTTCTCTCTCTCTTTGCTTTTTTCATACTGTTAAAACAAACCCCCCCCCCAAAACTCTGGGACATGGTGAAGGACAGGGAAGCCTGGCGTGCTGCAGTCCATGGGGTCTCAAAGAGTCGGACACAACTGAGCAACTGAACAACTCTTTCTTTGCTAAAATTTCAGAATGCTTTCCTAACATAAACTATCATAGTAATAGAAACGACACATGTTTGACACCAGGGCAATGATAAAACAACATAGACATTTATATATTTTGAAGAAAATTCTATACTTGAAAACATTCAAAACAACAAAAGAAAGAAGTTTATAATTTAGAATGCATCTGCGATAAGTAAGAAAAATTATTTTTTGCCTGGAAATGGTTGATAGGGTATGTGCTATCTAAAAAGCAAAGTTGAGACCCGTCAGGATCATCTGATGGTGCTGTTTAATGCATATTAGTGCCATATTGACTTCCCTGCTGGCTCAGACGGCAAAGCGTCTGCCTGCAATGCAGGAGATCCGGGTTCAATCCCTGGGTCGGGAAGATCTCCTGGAGAAGGGAATGGCAACCCACTCCAGCATTCCTGCTGCCAACCACCCCCACCCCCATGCCATATTTAAATGGGAGTTTTCATGAATCCATAGGCATGAAGGTAAAGGTAAATCTATGTATACGAGATGATGTCTGTGATTAGTATAAAAACTTAGGCACAAACCCATCTTCCCTCAAAGGTTATACCTGAGTCTTGCATCGGTTCCCTTTTTTGGCTAGACATGGGTACTGTAGAGTGGTCGGTCATTTCAATGCAGAAATGAACCTGTACTGTGGGACTCAGTGGAGACGGTAGCTGGTGGGGGGTGAGGGGCGATCTCAGGAGCCATGCCGGGGATTTCAAGGTCAGTGATGAAGGTTCGCAGTACACAGAGGGGGCTTCTTTATTTTGGAGTGAGGGTGGGACAGGCGCAGAGGGACAGAGCAGACAGGTATCACAAGCAGGTCTCATGGGGCAGCTCTGAAGAGCTGTACCCATGTCTTTATTACTTTCCCCTGGTCTTTTTTTAAAGTTTTTATTATAGTTGTTTTACAGTGTTGTGTTCATTTCTGCTGAACAGCAAAGTGAATTGGCTATACATACACACACATTCCCACTTTTTTGGGATTTCCTTCCCGTGTAGGCCACCACAGAACATCAGGTACACTTCCCTGTGCTACACAGCAGGTTCTCACTGGTCATCTATTTTATACAGAGCCCTTGTGCTCTTGACTGAGATAGCCCACAGCTTTTGTCCAGGCATCTCAGGGTTTCTGGATAAATCCTTTGCTTGAGTTACCAATAGGTTTGTAAGGAACCCAGTTCAGTTCAGTCGCTCAGTCATGTCTGACTCTTTGCGACCCCATGAATCGCAGCACGCCAGGCCTCCCCGTCCATCACCATCTCTCGGAGTTCACTCAGACTCACGTCCATCGAGTCTGTGATGCCATCCAGCCATCTCATCCTCGGTCATCCCCTTCTCCTCCTGCCCCCAACCCCTCCCAGCATCAGAGTCTTTTCCAATGAGTCAACTCTTCTCATGAGGTGGCCAAAG
>SJYF01000661.1:132135-144193 GCA_006410515.1 Procapra przewalskii
CCCCCCCCCATCCCCAGTGCAGACTCTCCACCATCTGCATTCCGCGTTTGTCACAACTGGTGAGACTCTGGGACACGCTGTTACCAGCCCAAGTCCACAGTTTGCATCAGAGCTCACTCCCTCTTGGCACTGTACATCCCACGATTTGGGAAAATGCCTGATGACACCTGCCCACCAATATCGCACCCTGCAGAATGGTCTCCCTGCCTAAGACGCCCCTGGCGCTGGCAGTTTTTATCAAGCACTGTAAGAGATTCTAGAGCAGGGCTGAGAACCACCAATCTAGAGCTTTGTGTGCGCCGGGCCCTGCTTTAAGGCCTTTACAGGAATTAACTCCGTAACCTCACTTCAGCCCCGTGCAGATCCAGTGATTGTCCACTATCACACGGCGGACGGACGGCGAGTGAGCCCAGGCAGGCTGGCCGCCAGGTCTGTCCCCTGCCTCTCCCGTCCGCTCAGAGCTGCACTGGAATGGGGAGGATCGGCAGACTCGCCCCGGGAGTTCGCTCCTGAGCAGAGTTCTGTGCCTTCCAGCCCCCGACACCCGTCCTTCAGGGCCTCTTCCCCACACAGCTTGTTCCTTCGCTGACCCTCACCCATGACCCGCTGGGTCTTGCCCCTGCACATCTGCCTGGAGTGCCCCCTCCTCCCTGTCCAGCCAAGTCTAATCCCCCCACCGGGCTCAGGTTACCCGCTCCTGTCTCTGTCCCCTGAGATCCAAGCCACCCTGGCCTCTGCCCTCCCGTCCGGGACAAGCACTCCCTGCTTCCACGGTGCCTTTGAGAATTCAATGACTCTGAAGTTTGCAAATCATGTCTTGCTCCCTGTTTAATACCTGAAAGTCTTATCTCTTGGCCAAATTGCTAGCTCCCCCAGGGAGGGAAGCAAGTCTCATTCCATCCGCACTCCGTCTCCTTTTTCAAGTGCCTGCCGTGCGCCTGGTGTCTGTGCTTGTAGGTCGGACAGGACTTAGGGGAGGATGGGATGTTCCCGCTTAGCCGGAGGCCTCAGGAGAGCGGGGCCTCTCAGCCTCACCCTGGCACCCTGTGCAACATGGTGAGCCTCTTACAGAACAATTTCCACCCCTCCCGAAACGGGCACTCTCATCTGCTTCCCGCAGAACTGGAGCTTGAGGCCCAAACCCCTCAGTCTGGGATGCAGAGTCATTCACGATCTGGACCCCACTTCCTGGTCAGCAACTCCTCCTGCTCCCAATTGGCCTGGGTCAGCCCCACCTTCTGCCTGCGTGTGTGCGTGTACGTGTGCGTGTACGTGTGTATATGTGTTGTGTGTGTGTGTACATGTTCAGTCGCGTCTGACTCTTTGCAACCCCATGGACTGTAGCCACCAGGCTCCTCTGTCCATGGGATTCTCCAGGCAAGAATGCTGGGGTGGATTGCCATTTCTTCCTCCAGGGGATCTTCCCCACCTGGCAATCGAACCCGTGTCTCCCGAGTCTCCTGCTTGGAGGCGGGTTCTTTACCGCCGGAGCCAGCGGGGAAACCTTTCTTTGGTGTAAAAGTTAATCGGGTCTCTCCTCACTCTCTAAAGCACGCTGCCTCTTGCTTCAGCAGCAGACCGTGCGCTTGCCCTAACTTCCGGCCCAGTGCTCCCCCGGGCTCCAAATGGGACACGTGTGTTGCTCTCCCACCTCCTGCCACCCTTGGCCATTCCTTATACCCAGAGCTATCGGCCCCAACCTCAGGCCCGTACCACCTTTCCTGCCAAAAATCCTACCGTGTATTTCTTAGACCTGCTTCAGCTTTCAAGTTCCAAGAAACCTTCCCTCATCATCACCTGTCACCTCCCCGCCCCCAGATTTCTAGCATTGTTCTGATTTTTAACAGCACTTAGCACATCCTGTCTTGTCTTGGGGCTGCTTATAGGGACACCTCGTTTCCCTCACTGGACGGGGATCTCCCGAGGGAAGACTCAAACTTTAATACTTGTATTTTCTATACAGCAGCTACCACAGTGCCTTACACATGGGAGATGTTTCTTATTATTTTGTTTGGCTGTGTAGCTTAAGACAGTCACATCTTCCTTGGCCCTCAGTTCTAAGATCTGTAAAATAATCAGCTCTGTATCAGTCAGGGTCTAACCAGGAAGATGACTGATGCTCCCCTGGTGGCTCAGACAGTAAAGAATCTGCCTGCAATGTGGGAGACCTTGGTTCGATCCCTGGGTCGGGAAGATCTCGTCGGGAAGATCTCCTCGAGAAGGAAAAGGTTATCCACTCCAGTATTCTATCAGTCAGGGTCTAACCAGGAAGACAAAAACCAAGCTGTATACAAGTGACTGAGCCAGACAGGGGCAGTGGGGTCCCTGGAGATAAGCGTCAGCAGGAAGCATCATCTCCTACCTGCAGGGATGAAGCGGGGTGGGGTGGGGGCTGGAGGCAGGCTGTTCATTCTGAGTGGGCTGTCCTGTGGGAACTGGAACTGCAGGAAGGGTGGAGCCTGCTGGAAATGCCACCCGAGGCTGGCTTCTCCCCTCTGCCCACCCTCCCATCTCCTGCCTAGGTGTGTGTGCTCAGTCGTGTCTGACTCTTTGTGACCCCATGGACTATAGCCCGTCAGGCTCCTCTGTCCATGGGGTTTTCCAGGCAAGAATGCTGGAGTGGGTTGCCGTGCCCTATTCCAGAGGATCTTTCCAGCCCCCGCATCTCCCATGTCTGCAGCAAGGCAGGGGGATTGCTTACCGCTGTGCCACCTGGGAAGCCCCGCCCCCTGCCTTCTCTGGGTCAAGTGCTTCAGCGAGCCAGTGGCCCTGGGAGCGGGGGAGACGCAGATTCCAGGCTCCAGCTCTGTAATAGTGGCACAAGAGGGGACAGGGGCAGACGGTCCCCGGAGCAGCACAAACCAGAGCCCCCTTCATCTCTCCAGATGTCTGGTTCAGTACATCTGTTGGATAGGTAACTGGATACATTGGTGCATGTTCGAGGAATCTCTTCATCAATTTCAAAATACATCTATCAAGAAATTCCATGTGTTTGTAGTGTTAGAATTCTTCCATCTCCATAATGAACGTAGCTTTGGGGCATGGAAAGGAAACGCAAGCCTGACTTATTCCTTTAGTTATTCTGAGTAAGTCAGTTTACAAAATGGACAACAGCAGTCAGGCAAGTCATAAAACACAGACACTTAGTGTCAGAGAATATCACGACCTTCACCCTGTGCTCTGACTGCGGGAAGGACGAGGACGTCATTGTGTAAGTATGCATGAGCCCAGCCTCCCCCGACGGCTGCACAGGCAGGCGCAGGGAGGGGGCGGGGGGACAGCTCGTTCCCAGGTCTTATTTTCCTCCACTGGAACATGGACTGAGTAATAGAGTCATACCTGAAATTCAGAGAGGGCTCCAAATCTTAGCTCTAGCCAACACTTTCAGCTTCTTCTCCTACCAACTCTGCCTTCAGCGCACCTGGCCAGATCTCACCGTTTGAGTTTCAGCATTTTTAACAGTGGTGAGAGCGTTTTGGGGGGAGCGGGCCAAAGGCCTCCAGGAGACAGAAGGAAAGGAGCAGCAACAGGAGCGGGGTCGCCTGCTTCGCACTTATTTTTTTTGCGCCACTGCAGTCATGAATAAGGGCTTCCCAGGAGGCTGAGTGGTAAAGAATCCGCTGGCAATGCAGGAGACCTAAGAGACCCGGGTTCCATCCCTGGGTGGGAGAGATCCCCTGGAGAGGCAAATGGCAATCCACTCCAGAGTTCTTGCCTGGAGAATCCCATGGACAGAGGAGCCTGGTGGGCTACAGTCCGTGGGATAGCCGAAGAGTTGGGTATGACTTAGCGACTAAACAGCAATAATGACGCCAACCGGGAAAAGATAAATGCATGAAATAATGCATCTGAAAACACGCCGCCCTTCGGGGATGATGGGAATGATGGTGACGGGAGTGGAGGGATTCAAAAGTGCGTCCGTTTGGATAGGTCTATGGCACCAACAGCTAAAGAGAGAAATGACTCCATGTCTTTTATTGCACTTGATACATTCTGTTCCCCAACTCCTTGTCTTCGTATTCTTATTTTATAGCATCACCCGTCCTGTGCATCCTTTTCCTGGGTTCTTAGCTCTTACTCACATTTATGACACTTGTTCACAGGACACAAAACCATCCCAAGTAGGTGGAATCCCAAGGAACTTCTAGAATTAGCACTACCGCCAGCCTCCTGCCTCGCCTCCCCTCACCCATCCTCCAGCATCAGTGGAAACCACCCTCCTCCTTCCCAATTCAATGTATCGGTTTGCCTGTGGTTTGCCAGAGTTGTTATCCACTGCTGCAGGCAGCCTAGATGTGAAACTATTGGCTCTGAATTTTTTGGACAAACATGCTCTCAGGGAAAATATTGTTCGTATTGACTGAGCTCTGTCATGTAAAGACAGTCTTGTGGGTGAGGTCGTCCAGGTCAGCACCAAAAGGGTCATAATACTGATTCCCGGGGGAGGGGGCTTCTGGCTCCCACCCTGTTCTTTCTCCTTTAGTGGTTACTGGGCTGTAGATTGTCACTGACTCTGGGCTCTTGGCTCTTGAGATTACCATGCAACTGGGGATAGGGGAGAGGGCCAGAGCAAATTAAATTGCAAAAAACTCGCTCTTCTTGCTGGGAGTCAGCCATTTTTCTTGAAGAAATGCTACCCACTTTGCCCTTGACTGGTGTTGAGAGTTCTGAAAAAGTTGACTCAGACAAATGCTGCCAGTGTTCTTGGCGTAAAGGAGGAAGCTTCCGGGGCTCCTGTATTTCAGTTCTTGCTGATGCTTTTCATCTTCTACTTCTATGCCATTTAGCGCAGAATTGACTCACATCGTTATAAGTGAATATTCCTATTGTTTCCTTAATTTAGAAGTTTGGAAAACGTGTATCTCTTTATAAGTTTGATAGTTTCCCAATACCTCAAAGCTGTTCTGACAAGGGTAAGAGTAATATTAATGAACGTAATTCTTAAAAATATTGTGTATTGAACCATATTAATATGAGGAAGATCTCATGAACCAAGTTTTTCCACATGACCAATATATGATACAAAATCACGCATGGGTTAAAGATCCATGTAAAATACAGTGCAGACCAACAGATTCTGTGTAACATGTATGAAAAATTCATTGATCATGTTCTGGATTCCACATTTCAACTAATCTTTGTGTGGTATCAAAGAGGTTATCTGAAACCATATAAAAAAGAACATTAAAATACTGGTTCCTTTTCCAACAACGTATCTGTGTGAGGCCAGATTTTCTTCATATACTTCAACCCGAACACTGTAGTATATCACATTGAAAACAGAAGCAGATACAAAAATCCAGCTGTCTTCTATTAAGCCACAAGCTACATGAAAAAAATGTAAAGCAATACCACTCTCCCAGAGTTCAAGAGCTGGACATGACTGAAGCAACTTAGCTTGCACAATGTTACTTTGTTTTGCAAAAAAAAAAAAAAAATGTTTTTTTCCTCTCTGGTGCTGTCCTGGTATTTTTCATAAAAATATGTCATTTATGTAAACTTGTAATAAGGCAATTTTTGTTCTTTTTGAAGGAATAAACAAATGTTTTCAATTTTTCCATAACTTTAATATGGTCAACATTGGTGGATATTACCCCTATAAACAAACATGTGTTGAATCCTCAATTATTTTTGAGAGTTTCAAGGGGCCTGCTGCCAAAATGTTTGAGAACCTTTGGTTTAAACTGAATAGTTCAAGCTCAGAAGAAGCCTCATTTACTTAAGGTCTCAGACATCCCTTTGTCTCTAATATGGAAGTGATTTATTTAGAAAGAACCTAAGAGTATTCAGGCAAGATTTCACAGCAAGGTGAAGGAAGGCTGCTGTCTTCTTCAGCCAGGAGAGGTATGCAGGTATGCAAGGAAAGCGTAACTAATTGTTCAGGGAATTTCTTCCCGAAAGGTTTCACATTCCTGTCAAACCACCGTGGGGCCCACAGGCAGGCCACTCTGCCAGTTCATGCCGTTTCAACGGCTACCCCCGAAGTCCCTGCTTTGAATTCCCTTTGCCCTTCTGGAATGCACCATGCAACTTGGCACAGAACTGACTGTAAGCGACTCTTGAGAAGCTTACAACACCTCTCCTGGAGATTTTTAGTCATTTCAGGGCTGGACATGATGTCTCCCCCATCTCCTTGACTCTTTTTTTTTTGGAAATTTTTATTTATTTATTTGGCCACACTGAGCAGCATGTGGGATCTTAGTTCCCCACCCAGGGATTGAACCTGAGTCCCCTGCGTTGGAAGCTTGGAGTCTTAGCCACTGGACCCGCTGGGGAAGTCCCTCCTTGGCTCCCCCGTCAGCTCTTACCGTTATATCGGTTCACACGCCCGTCAGTTTACCCATGAAGATGCAGACTCAGAAAAGAAACCTTTACTCGCAGATGTGATCTTTCTCTGCACCCTGTCATCTCCCTCCTCTGAATGTGCATCTCTAACAGGACATGCAGAGCCAGACGCAAGAGTCAGAGACTCTGGTTTCCCCTCTAAGCTCCGCCACTTACCAGCTTTGTCCCTTTGGGGGAAACGACTCCTTTGAGCCTAGTTTTGCAGACAGGGAGCAGCCAGCACACTGTTTAATAGAGGAGGCATTCAACAAGGCTGGGTTTCTTGCCGGATTTTCTCCACCTCCTCGTTAGGATGCTGAGAGATAATTATCTAGAACATGCCAACCGCAAACCATAACTCTCTCAAAGGCACTCATTAGACAGTGAGAAGTTAATTAGACTTAATCCAGTTCCTCTTCCTCTTTAATGTACTCAGGATGGCTTGTAAAATCTTATATCAGCTAAAACACATGTTCTATAAAATCTGACATTACTAAATCATAACATTCCCATATCTGTTAATTTCATCATTCAGAAATTAACTGCACGGAATCCACTGATTTTCTCCATATTTTTCTAACATTTGTTGTGTTTCCCCTTCTTGAATTTTGCAAATCGCCTCTGTTCTCTCCTTTATTCCTTTCTTACCTGTCCTTTGTGCCTCTCAGGCTCATTTTTGTCTCTTCCTTTCTCTTCTTCCTACATGAATCATAGTACCTTCAGGGTAGCTGGTTCGTTCAGCAGATACATCATGGTCTGGATGGGAGAGGAAATCAGAATTACTGGGGATTTTCCAGAAGCCCCTGGGGGCTGTTTTATTCTCTGTTTACGCTCTCTTGTGTGCATGCTCAGTAGCTTCAGTCCTGACTCTTTTCGACCTTATGGACTGAAGCCCACCAGGCTCCTCTGTCCGTGGGATTCTCCAGGCAAGAATACCTAGAGTGGGTTGCCATGCCCTCCTGCAGGGGATCTTCCCGACCCAGGGATTGAACCTGAGTCTCTTGGATCTCCTGCATTGCAGGTGGATTCTTTACCACTGAACCACTGGGGAAGCCCCATTTAAGCTCTCAACTGAGGCCAAATCTCCAAGAACACATCAAAAAGAAGCGTGAAGGGAGTGACGTGGGCCGTGTGAGAGTCACGCAAAAGTCTGTTTCTCTCCGTGCTCCCCTCAGCTTCAACTGAAGAGACCTCAGCCTAATTAAGGATGAGGATGAGGATGTCTTTGAGGGTAGGCCAAGGACAATTTGTAGCAGAATGTGTTTGGGAACTTGAAAAGTGGCTCCTTAGGCCCTCTGCGCACAGATTCTCTTTTTCTCACTATTCGTTCGTATATTCACTGTGCTGGGTCTCCGCTGGGGTGAGCAGGAGCTTGACTTGTGGCATGTGGAATCTAGTTCCCCGACAAGGGATCACACCCTGCCCCTTGATGGGGGAGGGTAGAGTTTTAGCCGTTGTTCCACCAGGGAAGTCCCTAGCCACAGATTCTGATTCAAGAATTTGAATCTGATGTAAGATTTTACAAGTCATCCTGATAGTTTCTGCAGACTTCCTAAGAACCAGAGAAAACCTGGTCTTAGCGCTGCCCTATCCTTTAAAAAAAAATTATTTATTTGTTTGTTTGTGCCAGATCTTAGTTGCGGCATGTGAAATCTTTGATCTTTGTTGCCGTGTATGACCCTGACCTGGGATAGAATCCAGGCCCCCTATATTGAGACCACAAAGTCTTAGCCACTTGACTACCAGGGAGGTCTCCCCTCCCCTTTTTAAATTGAGTTCTATTTGACACTGAACACCATGTAAATTGAAGGTGTACAATGAATCGATCAGACATATTACAATATGACTGCCATAGCAATGTCAGCTAACACTCTTATCACATCATGTAATTATCATTTTATCACTTTTGCTTTCTTATAGAGTATATATGGCATAAAGTTTCTGCTTCACAGAGTCCTTTCACCCTGATTTTGTCATTTGAACCTCAGAATAATCTTGTGAAATAGACAGGAGCAGCTACTAATTCCCCCAGAAAGTTACCCTAAATTTCATTCTCCCCATGCTATTGGTCACGGCAAATCCAGAGATTGGCTGTGGGTCAGGCCTGCCCAATCTTGGCCACCGCGAGTGTCTTCTACTTGAGAATCAAGTTGCCAACAAAACAAGGTATTAATGCAGTTGAAATTAGTCTGTGCTTTCTGAAGATGAGGCCTATGTGAGTGGGTGCCCAACAGGTGAAGGCTTGTGAGCACATATGAGGTCAGGAGACAAAGAGGGCCCTCCAGTAAGGAAGAGAGAGGATAAGGAAGACTGTGTCCCACAGCTGTAAACATCTAACAGTGACCCTCCTGGGGGGAGACATTTGTGCATCTCTTACGCGCATGAGTCACTAACAATCTGACCGTCACCTCTGAGCCTGAGCCAGACCCTCAGCTCCTGCTTTCTGAAGATGGATAGTACAGAATACACCAGCAGCATCACAATGATCAAATGAGATAAATAAAAGTGCAAATTCAAAAGCAAGTAAAGGGACGTCCTTGGTGCTCCAGTGGCTAAGGCTCAGCGCACCCAGTGCAGGGGGCCCGGGTTTGCTCCCCGGTGGGGGGCTAGATCCCGTGTGTGCACGCGTGCATGTGTGCACGCCGAGTCACTTATTCGTGCCCGACTCTGCGAACCATCCCACATGCTGCAAGTAAAGATCCCGCATGTTGCAGCAAAGATCAAAGATCCGATGTGCCTTAACTAAGACCTGGCGCTGCTAAGTATTAATAAACAAATAAAAATTAATATTAAAAAAAATAGAGCCGCTACAACACGTGTTTATTGAGACTGCAGAGCCTGGAGACGTGTTCTAAGAGGAAAGGTCAGCAAAGCAAGTCAGGCTCCAGGCGCCATGCGGCTCCGGTCAAGAAAGGGAGGGGCCCCCAGCACCATCCTTTCTGGAGCAGGGGGAGCAGGCTTGGCGTGAGTTTCTTCCCTGCTGAGCCAGAGCCAAGCACCGGGCGGGTACTGGTCAGGATGGCATGTGGACATTGGTTTCCAGCCAGAGGGGTTCGTGGCTGTGGTTTAGACTTTATGGTCATGTTAAATGAAAGAGGAAAGGGCACAGTTCTTCATGCAGAGTCCTAGTGTGGTATGAACTTTACAGCCTCCTGGCAAGAACCGTGTTTTCTTAGCACAGTCTTTAAAAGAATTACTGCTTACAGTAATCCACTGTAAGATTTAGAGTGCTTTAGTTTTTTGTGTACTATGCCTTCCTTCAGAAAGTAATGCTGCTTCAAGTTCCTATAACATAACATGACTTAAAATAAAAGAGAGAAGAAGAAACTAGAAACTGTTTCCCCATTCATATGAGTTATTTTCAGCATTTTCGATTTGGGGTAAGACTGTGGAAAGTCTTAAGGGAAAACGCTGAGCCTCTCAGCCTGTTGCCTCTGACCACAAACCCCTTCTCAGGGGGACCCCAGATCTTGAGTGTGCAGGAAAACCACGGTCACTGACTGTGTGTGCGATGATGTAAGGCATGTCAGCATGCAGACTTACGTGTCTCCTCTCTTCATCCTAGCTGTACCCAAAATGATGCTGCTGTTTATCAAGTCTCTGCTCAGAACTGTTTTGGGATGATCTGCTGCTCTGCTTCCATTGAAGTGCAGTGCCTGTCAGAGGACCGACCACTCTCTCCCAACCCAAAAGATGACGGGCACACAGGTTGGAAACACGACACGGAGACATATGAGCAGAAGAGCCCAAACCACACTGATGAGAAAGAGCATCCTTATAAGGAAGGAGAAGGTATCGCCTCGGGGCCTCCCACGTCAGCTGACGCCCCCTCCTCCAAATCCAGCAGAGCTCGTTCACTCCAGGTATCGGCCGATCGTGACCCTGGTGCATCCGGCTCTGACAGCCCCTTGGCGGTTAAAGACACGAGGCAAACTGAAGAGGCTGGTGATGCTGCTAACACAGAGGGCACTGCGGACGGGTTGCGTTCTCCTAATTCAGGTGATGCTCCTGATAAACAAGATATGTGTGGCCACGGGACCGTGGATTCCAAAGTACCAAGGTTAACAGATGGCGCCTTAGACCCTGAGGGCCCTAACGAGGAAGCCTTGAACTCTAGTCACCAAAATGCCAGAGTCCAGAAGTACATCAGCTTCAGCCTGCCCCTGACACGGGCAGACTCGTCCGCTCCTCCAGGTGCCAGGCCCGTCAGCCCCCCGGCTTCCAGCACAGACTCTGACAGTGACTACGAACTTTGCCCAGAGATAACCCTAACCTGCGCAGAGGAGTTTTCAGATGATGACCTGGAGTATCTGGAATGTTCCGACGTTATGACAGATTACTCTAATGCAATCTGGCAAAGGAACCTGCAGGGGACAGAGCATGTTTTTTTATTAGAAAGCGATGACGAAGAGATGGAATTCAGTGAGTGTAGCCTGGGTGGGTGTGAGCATTTCTTCAGTGAATTGGGTCACAGGCCCCCGGTGTCGGATGACACAGGGCCCATGGATGCCACCGCTGGTCATCACTCACCACCCCAAGAAGTGGGGGGAAGAAGCAGCCGGGCCTCCACGCACAGAGCCTCATCCTTGCGAGCGGGGATGCCCCTGCCCCCGGGACCTCAGCAGGATGGACCAGCTACGGTGACAGACCCGGGCAGGTATAAACCGCCCGCTGCCTCGGAGGCTGCTGAAGACGGTTATCCAGGAATTCAAGGAGAAACCAGAGACAGCCACCAGGCCGGAAAGGAATTCTCTGGTGACAACCTGCTAAACAGGGATAAAGCGGTGACGGGGAGAGAGGGGAAGCACTTGTCTGGCGAGTCAGGGATGCGCCGGTGTCTGGAGACCACGGCAGAGAGGAGAGTGGCGGGGAAAGACACAGGGAGCCGGAGGGGCTCTGAGAGCCCTGCCGGGACCCGGCGGCCGGGAATTAAGGGAAAAGCCAAAAGGCTGAATTCCAGCCTGGAAGAAAGGACAGCGGAAGCCTCCCTGGATTGTCTCTGGCCCAAGGGACCTGTTAAGCACCCCCTAACCCCGAGTGACAGAAGAGACAGCTCCCGTGCCGGAGCAGAGGGCACCGATCTGAAGTCCCAGCTTCCTGCAGGAGGCCGTGCGGTTCCAACCCAAGCAGAGCCAGAAGCAAAAACCCTGCAGACTCCACCCGGCTCGCTTGCCAGGGAGGAGACCTTGCACCTCCAGAGAGAAGGGGTGTGGGCTACCGACGCATCTGAAACACGCAGGGCTTCAGGCTGGAGTGATCGTCCGCAGGTAAGACTCCTCTCTTACGATTTGGGAGCTCAAATGTATCTGTGTGTGTGTGTGTGCAGGTGTGTATTTCCTTTCCCTTCACATTCATAATTGCTGTACCGCAGTGTAGATCAAAATAATTCTCCCAATACCACCAGGAGACTTGGTGAATGACAGGGGCTGCTGCTGGGAAGGAAATCTGGTTTTGAAAAAAGGCCCAGATAAACCCTAAGCCATCCTAATTATAGCAAAAGACAGATAGAAGTAAGAGGCACTAATGGGATTCTGGACAGCTGGAAAAAGAAATCTGATATTTTGTCTACTGCATGGATTTTATCAGGCAATGTCACTATTCAGAAAGTTTTCAAGCAAATGTTTTGGGTTGTAGTCTTTAAAAGAAACCAAAACATTCTTTTTGGTGATTTTCCAGGACACTTTTGAAACTTGGTAAGTGCTGGCTTTCATCAGAATTCATAGAATGCATGAGA
>SJYF01000661.1:162367-198019 GCA_006410515.1 Procapra przewalskii
GATTCTTCAAGCAAGCATACTGGAGTGGGTTGTCATTTCCTTCTCCAGGGGGTCTTCCCAGCCCAGGGATTGAACCCACACCCCCTGCACTGGCAAGCAGATTCCTTACGCTGAGCCACTAGGGAAGCTTATCAGAGTATGCAATAATATTTTAAAGGCAAGGGGTGCTTTCTGCATGTCATGTGCTCTTAGCTAAGGGTCGAAACATGCGGCAGACAGCAGCGGTTGTCAGCTCCTGAGCCCCTCCAGCCTCCCATCTCTCACCCCACGCGGACCTGGTTTTTAGTGACAAGCCCTGACTAAGACAACCCCCCACTGCCAGGACCTTGGCGCCCCAGTTGGCATCCTGGCAGCCCTGCAGCTTGTTGGGCAGGCTCCACTGTGTCTCCTGTATCACTTTGAAAACAACATGCCACCCACCCCCAGCCCCCTATCGGGTTGCTGTCAAGCTGCAGGACAAAAGAGGACACATTCCAGCCGCACTGGAGGTCACAGGTGATCGGGTCTGGGAAGTCCAACGTGGAAAAGAAAGCTGGGGAGTGGGAGGGGAAGAGGCTTTTCCCTTAAGCGTGTTTTTGTCCTGCGTTTTCGTCCTGAGACTTCTAAGGGGCTCCTGTCCGAAGGTGGAGAAACAGCATCTCTGGCTTCCCAGAGGTGGAGGTCACAACCCATTCTCTCCAGGACCCTGGGCTTGTGTAGGACAGAGCGTCTCAAACTGCCACACATGTGCAGGTCACCTGTGGAGCCCATCCGACAGCTGCTTCTCATCGGGCAGGTCTGGGGAAGCGTGTGCGATCCCGAATTTCTAGCAAACTCCCAGGGATTTCTGGGGACCACACTTAGGGTAACAAGGGCTGAAGGATATCCCTGGAGAGTAGTCAGCGTGCCTCGCTCATCCGTTCCACGCTCCTCCACGCTCAGTCGCCTATCAGCACCTAGAATAGCCAACGCTTATGGAGTGTAAATACGCGCCGGGGGCCGTGCTAAGACCGCAACGCTTTGCTCACTTAATTATCTCAGCAATCCAAGAGGACAGATCCTGCTGGTGTCTGGGCTCTGGGTCAGGATGTGGTGCCGCCTGGCTCTGAACAGAATCTGCCTGAGTCCAGGTCCTAATTGTGATGTTACACAGCTTCCTAATTCCATGTAGGGCTGAGTCCCTTCACTCTCTTTAGAACTAAAATAAACTCTGCCTCTGGGGAAGGGCGACTGGGTGAAGGGCAGGAGGAAGACTTGTCTGTCACCTCACACCCTTTCACTGGATACTTTGTGCGTTTTGTGCTGTGTGTGTGTGTATTACCTATTCAAATAAATAACTGGTTTAAGAATAGTTGTAAAAAGATAATAAGCCCATAGCATTCCTATTCATAGTTAGAATATATACAGGGGCCACTGTCAGACCCATTCTCAAGGGGATGTTGACTAAAAAATATTTGCAACCCAAAAGCTGAGTTGTGTTTCATTGAAGTGTTTGTGAGCAATCAGATCTGACTCTTTGCAACCCCATGAACCGTAGCCAGCCAGGCTCTTCTGTACACGGAATTCTCTGGGGTAAGAATACTGGAGTGGGTTGCCATTTCCTTCTCCAGGGGATCTTCCTGACCCAGGGATCAAACTTGTATCTCTTGCACCTCTTAAACTGGCAGGCAGATTCTTTACTGCGGCAGCACTCGGGTTTTTATTAGGTGGGAATTTTTAGGACTTCATATCCAGGAGGCAGCCTCTCAGGTAACCCTGAGAGAACTGCTCTGAGCTGCGGACTGGGAGGGGGAGCTAGGATATATAGTTTTGCAACAAAGATCAGGTAGTAGGAACCAAAGATGACTGTTTAATAGAAAACTAGGTGTCAAGTTAAGGCACTTAATGGTTTCGCATGTATGGGAAGACACTCCAGTCTGGGCTCCCTGACATCGTGTCTCTGATTCTCCTCTGCTCTCTGGGGCCAGCATCCTGCGTTTTCACATCCTGAGTTTGTTTCCTCTGCACTCACCAGCTCACCACCCGCTGGTGGCGGCAATTGCTGAGGACTGTGATGTCCTTTGTTTACAGATATGGCAGGAAATATTCCATTTATTAAGAATCAGATATGCCTCTAACCTGGGCATTCAGCATCACGACTGTGACGAAGGTTCTTTGGGATACAGCCACATCCTTCCCATCCTCCATAACATACAGACAAGGCTGGCTTCAGCTCCCACCAGATGATAGCTGATGTAACCCTTACCACTTGGCCCGTGGGGACTTCTCCACAGCTGGTAGACTCTAGGAACAATTCAATGGGTAGAAAACATTGGTAAAAATGGTGCTTTGCAAACTCATAGGTGACATTCCTTCTCTTTAGACAACTGGGCATGGGTCTGAATTCCATGGTGCTTATCTTTGTTCTTTTTGATACCACACATTAACAGAGAGGGGGAAAAATCATGTTAATCAGTAACTGGTTGTCCTCAGCCCTTGTGGTGCCCAGATGGGATTCAAACCTCACTGCCAGTCCACTGGCCTCTGCTCACTGCCATGCTCCTGGAAATGAGAATTTTCAAGTAGATGTTAAAGAAATTCAGGCGATTACCTTAGAGCCCACATACTGAGGGAAGTGGAAGAGTTAGTCGCTCAGTCGTGTCCAACTCTCTGTGGCCCCATCGACTCTGTCCTTGGGATTCTCCAGGCAAGAATCCTGGAGTGAGTTGCCATTTCCTCCTCCAGGGGATCTTCCCCAGCCAGGGATCAAACCAGGGTCTCCTGCCTTGCAGGCAGATTCTTTACCAACTGAGCCATTAGGGAAGCCCACAGTGAATGAATCTAATTGCTAAAAAGAGGCTCTCTGGAGAAGGGATGGCAACCCACTCCAGCGCTCTTGCCTGGAGAATCCCATGGACAGAGGAGCCTGGTGGGCTGCAGTCCATGGGGTCACAAAGAGTCAGATGCAACTGAGCATGCACGCAACAGAAAGAGACTCTGACCCAACCAGTTTTTCCTGAACACATAAACTTCCTGCGTAGTTAGCCGTACTTGAAGAGTGCCAATAGGAGGGGATTAACAGCTCAGAGGGACATCTTGGGGTCCAGTCTGGCTGGAACCTGGTGTGTATAGATGAAAATATTAGGAAGGTTGGTCTGGAGACTGTGGGGCCTGGCCTAAGGAGTGGAAAGACACCCAGCCAATGCTGGGCAAACAGCATGATGTTCCTGCTGTGCTCAGAATAGCTTTGGATACTTCCACCCGCCTCCCCCCACCAAAAAAAGAAAAAAAAACCTCACTAGTTTAAAGTTCATTTGCTTCACACATATCTCCAACAACCACATGCACCTTCCCCATCCCCCCACCTCTCTTCACGCCACTAACAGAAGGAGAACAGCACGTGTGTGCAACAGAAGCCAGGGGCCTCACAGGTGGGTGGCCTGAATCCGCCCAGACACGTGGGTGTAAGAAAACGCCTTTGCGTGCATGCTAAGTCGCTTCAGTCGTGCCCGACTCTTCGAGGCCCTACACACCATAGCCCACCAGGCTCCCGTGTCCAAGGGATTCTCCAGGCAAGAATCCGGAGTGGGTTGCCAAGAAAATGACTGTAACTCTGTCATTTCGACGGCACATTTGCAGATGCCAGGAGACGTCCTCCCTGGTCTGTGGAGGTCCTCCTTGCTGTTCTGCAGGGCTGTGACATCAGCCCATATGCCATCCCAGTGCTGCTGATCCACTGAGGTCACTGCTGGCTGGGGACCATTATCCTGGCCCACGTGGCCTCCAGTCTGGAGGCTCCTGCCCTTTCTGCGCCACACCAGGGACCGAGACCTGATGGGCCGTTGTAAGAGACCCCACACGGCCCAGTTCTCTGGGGCTCCTGCTGCTGCCCTCAGGAGCCCAGCCTTTCCCTCCTGGAAGCTAATGTGCTAATGCTAGCTAACATGCTAATTCCATATTCCATATAAGTAAGAGCCAACTCATTGGAAAAGACCCTGATGCTGGGAAAAATTGAAAGTAGGAGGAGAAGGGCATGACAGAGGACGAGATGGTTGGATGGCATCACCGAATCCAGGAGATGGTGAAGGACAGGGAAGCCTAGCGTGCTTCAGTCCACAGGGCCGCAAAGGTTGGACACGACTGAGCAACTCAACAACAATGCTAATTCCATATTAGCTAATGCGCTAATTCCACATTTGCTAATATGCTAATTCCACGTCTGGACCTCAGCGGAGATGCCCCAGGTACCTCTGTCCTCTCCTTTGTTCCCTGACCAGCAGCATTCCTTCTTGTTAGGGGAAGTCTGTCTCTGCTCAAAACAGTCTGTTCATCCAGCAAATACTGAATGAACCCCCACTCTCTGCTAGACCCCACTCTATGTGGCAGGGATGCAAAGGTGAGCAAAGCCAAGCACTCCACACTCCATCCCAGGGTGCTCGCCTTCCTGCGGGGGACAGAGAAGAAGCAGATGCTGTCGAGACAGACGCAGCAGGACAGACAGGGGTGGGGGGTGCTTTGGGAAGGGGGTCTGGCCTCTCTGGATCTTCTAACTGTTCTGAAAACTCTCTAACCCTGACATTTTAGGCATTTTAATGCCCAGGAGCTCAGAATCTAGAATACAGGCTGGTTTTGCTTTTCCCTCACCACATCCCGCCCCGAGACAGCAGGAGGAAACCTCTCCATCTGCCCAACTGCAGAGAGAGCACAGAGGATGTTACACAAGAAGAAAAGCAGCCATAGAGTAAAATCCCTTCAACAGCCTGGTAGTGGGAAGGGGAGCGAGGGGTGTCCCACCTCCATCAGGGGCCCACTGTGTCCCTCCGTCTCCCCATCTCAAGTTTCTGGGTGGCGGCTCCGCTCTCATGGGGACTCATGGGGTTGGAGGGTCAGCCCAGAGACTTCAGGAGGACAAGACCATTTTGAACGGCTGAATATGCTCATTCCATGTCCATCACTGTTACTGTGCTGAGCTTTTCAGAGGACCCAGAAACGCTGGGGGTTGGCTTGAAAAGACACTGAAGGATCTGAACTCAGAGTAAGTCAAAGCCACAAAGCGGCAGGAGGGGCCCTGAGCGCGAGCAACTTGCCTCCACACCTTACGCACCCTCAAGCCCCAGTTTCGCTTCTCAGTTTCATCACAAGGGCCAAGCGCGGGAATCCTGAAGGCAGAGAAGAGACAGGAGAAGTAGCAGCCGGCTTCTCCTAGGGCCTGTCTGATGACGTCTTGCATCCTGGATTTTGAATATCTTCTCTGCAAAACCGCTCAGAGCAGCTCAGACCTCCTAATTTCTGGGGGCATTTCCGTGTTTCCATCCTCTTGCCATGTCACCTGCTAAGACTGCACCCACACGCCCTGCTTCGTGTGTGGAGCTGGTGTTCTACCAGTGTGTGATGGACCAGGTTTCTTAACCATCTGCCGACACCCTAGCCAGATCCTTGGAGAGTCTTCTGGGAAAAGGGAGGCAGAGAAGCTTCTTGGCCTGTGACTGATCCAAAGAAGCAGCAGAGGCAGCAGGGACATGGGTCCTGAGGACCCCAGGCAGGGTCCTCAAGAGCAGCAGTAGGCTGCAGGGGATGGGCCCCAGACCAGGTGGGAGGAGCAGAAGTCCGAGATGTTGCAGTCCGTCTTCTGATCAGGGCTAGAACAGAGGTCAGGGTGTGGCCTGTGGTGACACACGGGGTCCATCTCACCCCACTCCACTGTGATGTCCAGTGTTCCTCCCCAGGACCTGCCATCTGAGGGGCAGACATACCACCATGGTTCCAAACCTACTGTGCTCCTCCTGGCAGCTCTGGCCACACTGCCTTCACCCTACCTCCACGCACAACTTGTACACAAATAACTAAGTTGCACAGTGGCTCTGACAGAGCCCAGAGATGATACCTGAGTGAGCTCATGTTTATTTATTTTTTTATTGAAGTATTGTTGACTCACAATATTTAGTTTTGGGTATACAATATAGTCGTTTGCTATTTTTATAGATTATATTCTATACCAAGTTATTATAAGATATTGACTATATTCCCTGTGCTGTATGTTACATCCTTGTAACTTACTTATTTTCTCCCTAGTAGTTTGTGCCTCTCAGTCCCCTTCACCTACTTTGCCCCTCCCCTCTCCTTCTGGGGTTTCCCTTGTGGCTCAGCTGGTAAAGAATCTGCCCACGATGCAGGAAACTGAGTTTGATCCCTGGGTTGGGAAGATCCCCTGGAGAAGGCAAAGGCTACCCACTCCAGTATTCTGGCCTGGAGAATTCCATGGACTGTATAGTCCATGGGGTCACAAAGAGTTGGATACGACTGAGTGACTTTCACACAGACTACCCCTCTCTCCTCTGGGAAACATTAGTTTGTTCTCTCTGAAAGTCTGTTTTGTTCTATTTGTTCATTTATTTCTTAGATTCCACAAATAAGTGAAAACATTAAGTATTTGTCTTTCTTGGTCTTGCATATTCCACTAAGAATAATACCTTCCCAGTCCGTCTAGGTTGTTGCAAATGGAAATTTCATTCCTTTTTATGGCTGAGTACTATTCCACTGTATATATATCAAACTTCTTCTCTATGCATTCATATGTTGATGGACACTTAGGTTGCTTTTATATCTTAGCTATTATAAATAATGCTGCTATGAACACTGCAGTGCATGTATCTTTGTGAATTAGCGTTTTTGTTTTCTTCAGATAAACACCTAGAAATGGACTGACTGGATCCCACAGTAGTTCTATTTTTACTTTTTTGGAGGAACCTTCATACTGTTTTCCATGGTGGCTAAAACAATTTATGTTCCCACCAACAAGTGTTCTCCACATCCTTGCCCACACTTATTTAATGCGTGTTTATTAAGCACCTGCTTAGCGTATCGAGCATTCCCGTAGGCAGGTGCGTCAGTCCCACAAAAGTGTGGAACGCAGCTCCTTGTGCTGGGAACCCAGGAATCCGGGAAGACACGCCGCCCTCCTAATCTTCACTCCCTGCATCTGACCAGGCCCCGATTCCGGTTACTGTCCCTCCACAGTGGCTCTTGAGTTGGAATCTTGCTCTCCCTGCCGGTTTCCAAGGCTGCCAGAACAAGTTATCACCTTGTGGGGCTAAACACAACAGATTCTTATCCTTCCATGGATCTCTGCAGGTCAGAGGTCTGGAGTCAAGGTGTTAGCAAGGCTGGTTCTCCCCGGAGATGCTGTCTGAGGGAGCAGCCCCTCCCTGCCTCTCACCAGGCTCCACAATTCTTTGTTGACTGCCTCTCACCAGGCTCCCGGTGGCTACCAGCAGTCCATCTCTGCATATGCGGTCACGTGGTGTTTTCCCTGCGTGTCTCTGGGTCCAAATGTCCCTCTTCTTATAAAGTTCCATTCTAATCCAGTATGACCTCATCTGAACTTAATCATATCTACAAAGATTTTATTAACAAATAAGGTCAGATGTACAGGCGCCAGGGGTTAGAACTTGAACATAGCTTTCTGGAGGACGCGATGCCACCCACAACCCACTCCATCCTTCAGCCGCCACCCCAGCCCAGGCTTCATAATTTCCTATGGGCCATTGCAACAGACCCCTCGGGCCACTCTTTCTCTTGTAAGACACTGTCCACGTTACTGCAACAACCTTCTTGAATCCTAAATCTGGGAACATCATTCTCTTGTTTAAACCAATGACAGCATCACTTTCCTGGCTCCTGCCAACCTTGAATGGACCCTCTTGCTATAAGAGTAAATCTATGCTATGTGCTGGGGTCTCCAGTAGCACACTGTAGGCTCTCTCACTGACTCCCTGCTCCGGCCCTTCCCTTTGCATACACCCCACATCCTGGTCACTCGACCCCAGTGCCTTTGTTTGTGCTGTTTCCTCCACCTTCTCTCCTTGTAGGACATCTGCCAACCTCCTGGATTTTGCCTCCCTGTTGTTGTCCTGTCCCTCAGTCATGTCCAATTCTTTGCAACCCCATCAGCTACAGCACACCAAGCTTCCCTGTCCTTCACCATCTCCTAAGCTTGCTCAAACTCATGTCCATTGTGTCAGTGATGTCATCCAACCATCTCATCCTCTGTCGCCCCCTTCTCCTCTTGCCTCCTTGCCTTTCCCAGGATCAGGGTCTTTTCCAATGAGTCAGCTCTTTGCATCAGGTGGCCAAATATTGGAACTTCAGCTCCAGCACCAGCCCTTCCAATGAATATTCAAGGTTAATTTCCTTAAGGATTGACTGGTTTGATCTCCTTGCTGTCCAAGGGACTCTCAAGAGTCTTTTCCAGCACCACAGTTCGAAAGCATCAATGCTATGGCGCTCAGCCTTCTTTATGGTCCAACTCTCACATCCATACATGTCTCCTTCCTCACACAGAATTCAGGTTCCAAGAATACACAATCTTTCCCGGTGATAATCTTTCCCCAGGAGCTAGGGTGAGGCCTGGTACATAGAGAGCTCTCCACAACTCTTTGTTGAACAAAGGAATGAAGGAATTCATAAATGTAAACACACAGGCTGCCAGTTCTGGCTCTTTCCCCGCTTCACTTGTCCCTTCTCCTCTCCCTGAAGAAAAATTCATCTCTCCAGTAAAATTTCATTCCTAGTCTCTTGCTAGCCTTTACTGTAGATTTCAGCTGTTTGTTTGCCCAGCTGGGTTGTTGCTTTGTGAGGTGGGTGGAAACAGACCCCAGGCTTCAAGCCAAGCCTGAGTCTAACTCATCTGTAAATGCCAAGAACACACACACACAGTGCCTGCCAATATTACCTGTCGAAGTGAATGAAATCTAGTTACAGAGGCAAGACAGAAATGTGAAAGCTCACACTCCCCCTCCCACTTCAGTGTGCTGTCTCCACTGTATTTACAGAGCTGAGAGTGGGGGCGGGGCAGGAGGCTAAAACTGCACGTTCTCCAAGTTCCCCTTTCTGCTGATGCTTGAAAAATTATCTTTCTGAGTCAGCACAGGTATTTTGATACTGCCTCGAGATTTCGGGCATTTTTTTTTAAGTGATGGTTTAAAAACGAAGTGCTTTCACATTTACCAGCAAGCTGATGGTGCTGTGTGGGAAAAGAACAAACATGAGATCCGCTCAGCTTCTAAGGCTCCAGTTCGGGGTCTCAATCCGACGACAAACATACGGGGCTCTGCCGCCACTGCTGCTCAACCACAGGTGGGCGAGCCTGCAGCTCAGACACTGAGCGGCGCCCCTCCAAAGCCAGTCTGCAGTGGTTGACGCTGGTCATGGGGTCTGGGCCCTTCAGGAGGCTGGATAGACTCATAACCCTCAGTCAAGCCCACTGCACCCCCCTCACCAGTCAAGGTTGTTTTCACTGTTTCTGGAGACTTCCACGGCCGCCAAGCAGCCCTGCTGTTCTCCAGGCACTTGGAGTCAGCTGGGTCTGGTTGGAGCTGGGCTGATGGAGACTGGTTAGGCGCCGCCAACACCCCCCACCACACCCAACCACCCACCCACACCCACACACACCCACATACCGACACACACCCACACCCACACACCACTGGGCACGCACGAGTGGCCGCTCAGTGACCTTTTGACCTTAGAATACCGAAACTCCACCCTCAGATCATGCTAACAGCCTCCATGTTGGGACATGGAGGGAACCATTACCTCACCTTTTTCTTATTTCCAATCAGGTTTCCCCACCCTCGCCACGCCTCAGACCGCCCTCCAGGCTTCAATCCCATAAATACCCCTAGGCCCCTTTCCTGGGTTAGGAAGATCCCCCAGAAAAGGAAGTGGCAACTCACTCCAGTATTCTTGCTTGGAGAGTCTCCATAGGCAGAGGAGCCTAGTGGGCCACAGTCCATGGGGTCGCAGGGAGTTGGACACGACTGGTGTCTGCACAGGCAACTCTGTGTCTCCTCCTGTGGCTGCCTCATTTAGCTATCTCGCACAGAAACCATCTTTTCTAGAAGCTTCGGGGGGTCTGGGCATTTTGGTTGCCGGGCTTGGGGAAGAGAATTTGCCTCAGTAGCAAGAGCAGTGACAATTCTCTGCTGTACTTTTCCCTTCCTGACAGACTTCGCTTTGACCACAGAAATAAGCGTAGCCTCCTGAAGAAAACCAGCCTCTGTCCTGTTGCTAGAACCTCCTCCCTCTCAGCGTCTCCATTCCTCCCTCTAAACCACACGTCTAGCCAAGCGAAGCTCTGCTGCTGAGTGTTGAGGTCCGGCTGCGGGGAGGGAGGGCCAGTAGGGGAGGCTGGGGAAGAAGCGGATTGAAAAGTGTCCCCCACCCGATTTCTACACCCACCTGGAATCTGAGAATGTGAGAGCAACTAGAGTGCTCGCAGACTTAATTAGCTGAGGTCAAAACACTAAAGTTCCTCCCTAGAGCCCTTGGAGGGAGCTTTGCCCTGGAAACACCCTGGTTCTAGACTCCAGCTTCGGAACTAAGAGGGTGGGGAGGAAATGTGTGTTAACTTAAGTCATCCAGCTTGTGATAACTTGTTTCCGAAGTCGTAGGGAAAATCCCTAGTTGTACAGGGAGCTTGCTAGGGGAAAAAATTCTTGTCTATCTTTGCCTCCATCTTCCAGAGCAGTTCGGGACTCTGGGCAGACCGGGCTTTGGCAGTGATGTGGGGATGGTGATTAGGGCTGTACTGAGGAAAGCAAACAGGAGAAACAGGTGTTCACTTTCGTTCAAGCAGGGCAACAATCTTTAAAATCAGACTTTGAGAGATTTCTAAGTTCCTTTCTTAGAGTCTTATTTCTATGCAATCAGAAATCGGGAGCGTGTAAGGGTATGGATGAGGGTACTGGCTCTCAGGTGCTGGAACAAAAAGGCTGATAGTCAGGGCTCGTGGGCACATCATACCAATTTCACGTCTCCTGACTTTCAGGATTGTTTTAGAACAAACTAAGGGAAACTGTGGACAGGGGCTGTTTCTCTGCTTCCCTTTTGGGACAAGCCTAGCTGGCCACCCCCATCACCTACCAGTATGACCCAGCTTCCACTCTCCCAATTTTTTTTTTTGCTGCAAAAAACCTTATTGTTTCCATTTGGTCCAAGGCTGGGAGAGGGCTCCAGGGTGTTACTAAAGCCTGCCCAGTGGCTGCAGAGCGGGGCTTCAGGTAGAAGAAGCTCCTGGAAGTTGAAGTTAGGGGGCCTCTTCAAAGGCCCCTGGGCTCCAGAGGCTCCTAACCATGCTTGAGGGTGAGTCTTTCAAAGATACTTGCCCAGCCCAGCGTGGGGACCAGTCAGCCTGTAGAGGCGAGCAGAACCTGAAGGGTTGAAGTGACTGAGGGCCTGCTTAGTGAGGTGATTGTTCCCTCCTCATCCCCTGAGCCCCACACGTGTCCAGGGAGGTGAGATCGGCGCCAGAGGGGAAGATAGTGGGAACACGTTTACTCACACGTATGAGAAGTTCTGTGTGAGTCTTCAAACCACCGCGAGTGCAAATACCAGCTCAGCATTTTTTTTTTTTACCTTGGCTCCAAATCACTGCGTGGAGTCCCAGCTGGTCTTTAAAAGTCTTTCCTCCCATAACTTCAACTTCCAGGAGCTTCTTAGTGAATCGTTCTTTTCCTTTCTATCTGCAAGGAGAAAGGTGGGTTTTGGCTGCTCCATCAAAGGATTCCTGAACTTCTAGTCTGCAGGACACCCCTCCCCACTCCTACCCTGCCTTTGAGTCCCTTCATCTTTAAAGTACAGGTGTTTAAACTTAACCCTCTGGCTGCATATTTGAACTTCACAGCCCCGTCAGCTGGACCCACCCCCACCTTTGGTACCTGTTTCCCCCGGTGCAACTATGCTAATGTCCTCTGGAGGTGGAGGTTGTATGGGGAACCTCATTTGTCATGGATAAACAAGACACCGCTTTCCACTCAGAACAGGTGGCTTCCATTTACACCTAAAGAAGATTGAGGCCAACACACCAAGTCACTAGCTGTGAAGAGTGAGTTTAATGGAAAAGAGCATATTAACTAAGGGCTTCCCAGGTGACTCAGCGGTAAAGAATCCACCTGCTAATGCAGGAGACCTGGGTTCAGAAGATCGCTGCAGAAGGCAGTGGCGCCCCACTCCGGTATTCTCGTCTGGGAAATCCCGTGGACAGAGGAGCCTGGCGGGATTTCTGTGGGGTCACAAAAAGAGTTGGATACGACTTAGCGACTAAACATTAATGAAAGCACAGGACCCTCAGGGAGGTTATTAGGTAGATCAACGTCCCATCAGAAGTAGAGGAGAACCAGACTCTGAAGGGATGAACGCGCCTGCCTCTGTCAGCAAAGGGACATGGAACTGAGAACAGACTGGGTGTCTAGTCCTCTGCCCTGTCTTTTGAGTGCCTTCTATGAGCCTTGCTCCATAATAAGACTAACCCTGTCCTCTCATGGATCTCACTTTCCGGGGAACTTAGCTTCTCCTGAAGAAGCATCTCTGAATCTGATGGGGTAACTTACTGCGGGCTTAGGTAATGGTTCCTGCTAGATCTGTACTCTTTCGGGGGATATTTCTTGTTTAGCCAGAAGCTAAACCTAAGGACATAACAGCGGTCCTGCCACTTACCTGAAATACAAGGCCTAAAAAGGGGCTCTTCAAACCCCAGTCCTGCATTTTTCTCATTTTTGGTGATGGCCATCCATGACAGGCAACCTATCTATGTGTTGACGTTAAGATTTTCCAAGTGCCAAAGGAACACCACCCGTGTACACTTTGAAGCTTGGCTGAGTAGGCAGGTAGTGTGGCAACCACGTGACAAGTATTTCCTGTCTCTAAAGTTTACAAGAACTGGCTTCCACCACGTATTGTCGGGGCAGTACGGTAACTGCTACTGCTATGGTTTCAGTTTTGCTCACAGGTGCTAGAAACTGTAAGGAGAGGGACTCACATGCTCTCCTAGAACCTGACTAAGGTTTTGTTTTTCCCTCCTCATCATCCAGTCTGAGATCTGCGCGGAAGCTTCGGCCTGTGGGAAGTAAAACACCACACCAAAAACCCACAGCTGGGGTTCACTCCGCGGCCTCTGGGGAGGCTGGGGGAGGGGGACCAAGGAGCTCAAGTGGGTCTGGAAGCTCTTAATTCTTTGCAAAACTGAGCTGAGGGGAAAGGAGACTTCCTGGGTGAAAGAAACTAAAATTTTTCTCAAGCCCAGTGAGGACTATTCAGTTTAGAGGCTGTCAGCTGCTGGTCTTGCCTTGTGTGGCTGTGATGGTTTTCATGGGCATGGACCAGCTCTGTGAGCCTCCAGAACACTGCGGGACCGACTGGGGGCCACATCCTGACACAGTGCAGCCCTCCGAAAAGATGGGGCGCTCAGTACCTCGAGGCAGGAGAAGCAGCGTGAGTGAAGCCAGACACGAGCTGGGAATTGGGCTGGGGGCGTCCTCCAGCCCACTCCTCTCCCCCGATCCTTGCTGGGCGCCCTCACCCGCTCGTCCTGCCTCAGTCTATGTATGTGTCCTTTCCCCTAATCAACTCTCCTAGTTGAGGTAGATCTTAGCCCTAGGAGTCAAAGGGAAAACGCGGTTTCAAGTGGAAGGTGAGGTTTAAGCCCCACGGCAACGTTTGTATTGTCTCCATGGCAGCAGGTCATGGGACACCAAGGCGAGCGGGGGCCAGGAGATACACTCCAGCCCTCTCGTTTTACTGTGGAAGAAACCGCCTCAGAGCCAGTGACTTCGCCAGAACCATTGCCCATAAGAGAGTGCTTCCAGGACGACACCTGGGTTTTCCGAGGACCACTTGCTCCATCCGTCACCCTGCTCCCCTTTCCTCTCACCTCAAGTGTGAGGCTGTTGGCACATAGCAGAACAGCCAAGTGTCCAGAGATGCTTGGTGGCGTGCAAGAAAAATCATTAGCCTTCCTGACTCTGCTCACGTGTGTGTGTACTCCTCATTGGCTCAGCAGTAAAGAATCTGCCTGCAGTGCAGGAGCCGCAGGAGACATGGGTTGAATCTGCCTGCAGTGCAGGAGCCGCAGGAGACATGGGTTCAATCCCTGGGTCAGCAAGATCCCTGGGAGGTGGGCATGGCAACCCACTCCAATATTCTAACCTGGAGAATTCCATGGACAGGAGTCTGGTGTGGGCTACAGTCCCTGGGGTCACAAAGTCAGATACAACTGAAGCAACTTAGCACATACGCGTGTGTATGTGAAAATCAAAGCTCTCTTCATCTCCCAACAAACTGTCCATGGGGAAGGAAGACAGTTGCTTTTCTGGGCTATTATGCTTTGAGAAGGACTGATGCTGAAGCTGAAATTCCAATGCTTTGGCCACCTGATGCGAAGAACTGACTCATTTGAAAAGACCCTGATGCTGGGAAAGACTGAAGGCGAGAGGAGAAGGGGGGATGAGATGGTTGGATGGCATCAGTGACTCAATGGACATGAGTTTGAGTGAACTCCTGGAGTTGGTGACGGACAGGGAGGCCTGGCATGCTGCAGCCCATGGGGTCACAAACTGAGCTGATGCTTGGGGAGTTTATCATGAAATGGTCTCATGTATTAGAATAACTGGTATGTTTCTCTTTAACATGACCCAGCCCTAAGTCCTAAAGGCACACGTTTCTGTGTCATTTTGCAAACATGAAATGCTTTAATGTAAAAGTGCTTGGGGCAGTGCCTGCTGAGGGTCATGGGCTACTCGGGGCTTGGTGATCATCGTTAGTGCTGGCGGTGCTATTACTTCCATTACCTGAGATGCACAAAAACACAAGCTCCTGGCTCGTGCCCTGGCTAACACCGTGTTACCAGGCAAAGATAGCTCTGTGCACAGAGCCCCGTACACTCTAGGAAAGGGTGTATGTACATCATGGAAACCCAGTCCTCTCCCAGGAAATCAAATTGATATTTCAAAAACCTGACTTCCCCAAGAAATCGGGTAGGGTGGCAACCACAGCTGGCTGAAGATTTCCTGTCTCCAGGGAGAGTCTGAAGGCAGAAGGGGATGACAGAGGGATGTGAGATGGTTGGATGGCATCACCAACTCATGGACGTGAACTTGAGCAAACTCGGGGAGAAGGGTGAAGGGGAGGGAAGCCTAGTGTTGTGCAGTCCACGGGGTTGCAAAGAGTCAGGCGTGACTGAGCAACTGAACCAACAGCAAGGAGGGTCTGGAATGAAAACTGGTCAAATGAAGAGGGTGTTTCAGGACTGGAGATCTTTATTTTTTGGCCATGCTGTGGGACTTGTGGGATCTTAGTTCCCCAACCAGGGAGTGAACCCTTGCCCTCAGCAGTGAAAGCATGGAGTCCTAACCACTGAATCACCAGAGAATTCCCAGGATTGGGGATTTCAGATGTGGGACCTCACCTTGTGTCTTCACATTCACAGCCTTAAGCGAAGCTCATTTCTGGACATCCTAGCAACTCCTAAAAATAAACTCAAGTTCTTGAAATGTTCTGGTTTGCCTTTAAGCTTTCTTTGGCTAGGGGACCCGGGCCATTTTCAGTCCCACGTCCCCAGGTGGTATGGATTTGATCTATCAAATGACAAATGACGCCAGGCCCGTAGTGAGGGCTCAGCAGATAACTTGGGAAAGGTTAGCCGTGGGCGAGGCTGCAGCCAGCCAGGAGGCTGGGGAGTGGGGAGGCTCCCATATAAAGATTCCTGGAACTGCAGGGGGAAACTGATGTGCAGACAGCTGTTGGAGGATGTGGGGCTATTTGTATCTAGTCCAGATAAAGAGGAAAGAACATTCAGGGAGTGAAGAAAAAGAAAATTGTTGCATGCCTGGGAGGACATGGCGGCCTACGGCAGGAATGCCCAGCTGAAGCAAAGATCTAAGGGGCTTAACTCGCCTGGCTCTGGGTGCCTGAATGTGGCCTTTAGAACCATGGCCTCTCCTTTGATCCGTCTTCTCACATTTCCCCGTCTTCCTCCCCCAACTCCTACTTCAAGTTCACCTTGCCCCAGGCCCTATTGATCCCCTGGCACTTTGACCAGCTCCCAAGACACGTGGTCCAGGAGCCACACCCGATGCCCCTTTTTGACACCGTCCTTCAAGCTAATCCTGCCTGAAGCTGCCCAGTGCCTGCTGAAGGGCTCCAGGTGAACCTAAGCTGCCTTTTTTCATCCTTCAGACATATACTTTCCTCTAGCATCAGTTAGGAAAGCTCTCAGCTACAGTTAACAGCATAACCAGTGGCCATAAACGTAAGGACGTCTCATCACACAAGCAGTCAGTGGGTAGAAGGGCTCAGCGTTGACCCAGTGGCTTGAGGATAGCTGCTACCTCCCAAGCCCATCCTTTTTGCTCTACCAGCTATAGTGTGACTTTTCATTCTTGTGCTGGTTACCTCATGACTCCAAGGTGATTATTGCAGCACCAGGCGTCACATTTTCATCACAGGAAGAAGGAAGGGGTTAGGCAAATTACCCACGATGTCTGTATCTTTACTTATATAAGAAGAGCAAAATTTCCTTGAGTTCCTTATTGGAATCCCCCTTACTACTTAGCCAGAACTGACCCCCGGGTCCCCTCTAGCTACGCAGGAGACTGGGGAGACATGTGGCTTTCCAGCTTCCTTTAGTAGTTAGGTGGCAAGGGAGAAAAGGGGCTTGAGCCTGCTGTTAGTCAACCAGAAGTGTCTACCGTATCTGCCCACTCTAATGAAGTAGAGAGGTCTCTGCGATTGCACTGGAAGTGTCCAAGAATTATCTTAAGAATTGATATGGAAGACAGCACCCTCTGGTTTTTGCACTGCAGGAATCTTCTCCGAGCGAAAGAGGATTCAGTGATGATTTTTCCACTCCTGGAACAGAACTGTTTAAATTCCATCCGTTTGGCCACTAGCACAACTCGTCAAGAATTGCTTTTCATCTCTCCCCCTGTGCACCTTGTCTCTTCAGCTGTATTAGAAGCCATCTGAGAAGAGGGATCTTATCTCATACCACCTTCTATTGTTAGTCACTCAAATTAGTGTCATGCCCTTTGTGGCATCCAGGATACGCCCACCGATGAAGATGACCCCTGAACTTCATGGGGTGGGTGAAGAGACGACACACCTTCCATGGAATCTGAGACACACCTAGGAGGCAGGATTGTTTGGAAAGGCTAACAGATGGAAACAATGTGTTTATGGAGCCTCGCATGTTGGCGAGAGATGGGATTGGAGGCTATTGTGCAAGCAGGGTGTAAGTTTTCAAGCTGCTTTTAAACCCAGGTTTTGGGGTGTTACTAAGTTTGGTCCACCCTTCCCTTCCTTGTATTCATTCATGTTCATTCTTTCCATAGTAGAGTCCCTACTAAGTGCTAAGGTTCCGAAAATTCAGCAAAGAATAACACATTCCTAACCTCAGAGCTTGTGAGGAAGCTGATAAGGAAGAGGTTCTGAGAAGAACCACTATACTCTCCTGCTCGATGTGTCTCAGTTCAGAAGTTCTGGGTTTAAGTTAGTAGAGGGCATTCCCAACCCTTGGGTGGGGTTTGTTTTAATTTCTCTTGGCTAGAAAACCTGAGTTAGAAAGGGCTTTAGAATCAGCTGGGGCTTTCCTGGTGGCTCAGACAGTAAGGAATCTGCCTGCAATGCACACGACCCAAGTTCGATGTCTGGAGAAGAGAATGACCACCCATTCCGATATTCTTGCCTGGAGAATTCCATGGATAGAAGAGTCTGGCAGGCTGAAGTCTAGGAGGTTGTCAGAGTCAGACACTACTGTCCTTTCTCTACAGTTTTTAGAATCAGTCAGTCTTGGCTTAAAATCCGAGTTCTGTCATTGACCGTGGGACCCCGGGGCAGACGTCTGACCTCAGCGACCTCACGTGCCAGTTCTCCGTTACCGCCTCTCGGGTCTGGAAGCACCCTTCAGTACGTGCTTGGTGATTAGTTTCATTCTCCCACTTCGGGGAGACGGCTGCGTGCTCATCCTGTAGAGCCGGCCGCAGCCACAGGACCCAGACCCTGGTCCATCTGCAGCCTCGTAGCCTTGGCCTGGATGTGGCTGCCCTGCAACCCTCTCTACTCCGAAACCACACACTGCACGGCCAACCCTCCTGCTTGCACGGCATCCACTGTCTCCCGACGCAGGTGTCTGCCATTCCTTCCCACTGTAGCCCGCCTGCCCTAAGAAGGCCTCTGCCCCTGCGGGTCCCTGACTCCCTCTGACCACTGGTGCCCTGCCTACCCACGGAAGGGTGTGGTGTATGGCTTGCCCAGCAATTCCAGACCAGCAAATTCTCCGCTACCTGGTGGCCTGATTACACCTTTCCCGGCTCGGTCTGTGCCCCTTGCAAGCGGTCCCTTCTCAGGGTTGTCCCTCCCTTAGGGCACCGTGGGCTTTCCCAAGATCTCCCAGCTCTTCCTCTATTGCCGTCAACAACTCTTGCTCCTCAGCTTCCATTACCTGACCTACTGTGTGGTTTCTGTTTCCTGATTGGACCCAGGGTATTGAGATCCGCGAAGAAGAGATGCTAGTGTCAGTATCTCAGATTTATTTTACCCCTCGAATGAGAAAGCCAGCGTAAAGCCTGCAGAGCGCTGCTCTGCTCCTTAGAGGCGCTGTGTCTCCCACTGCAACCAAGACTTTCCACAGAACAAGGGAAGCGAGTGGCAGTGGGTGCCCGGCACTTGACAGTTCAGTGCTGACGTGCGTGTGGTTCGCCTTAGAGGAAGAGACCAGGGTCAGAGAGGCTAACGTGGTTACAAGGGGGTCATGTGTGCAACGTGGGATTAAGCTGAAGCTTAAGGTGGCTAGCCCTCCGAGTTCACACACCGTGCTGGGCTGAAAGCCTCATCTTCACCTGAATGAGAACAAATTTCCTACGTTAACAATCACCCAAGTCTCCCTGCTCACTCCATGATGAGAATAGCTGAGCAGCAGGAGAATCGTTCGCTGGAGTTCTTTCGTAATGACTTAACTAAGAGAGCGCCTCCTGAGAGAAAGGTCTGACTCATTCGAAAGGTGTGAGCCTGTGGTTTCCCTTTCTCTGAGCTGGCCTCCGAGGAGCCTGACCTTGAAACTGATGCTGTGAGCCTCGGCAAGTATGCATTGGGCTGTTAGAAGTGCCACTTCGAGAAAAATCCCATGGGTTACAATGTGGACTAAATGGTTCATCAGTAGTAGGACCAGTTTGTATGGCCGATTGCTTGAACCTAACGTCCCAAAGGCCAGCGGTCCTTATTTGTTGATGCTTCTCCAGTCCCTAGAACAGCTTGGTATATCAGTTCAGTTCAGTCGCTCAGTCATGTCTGACTCTTTGCGACCCCATGAATCGCAGCACGCCAGGCCTCCGTGTCCATCACCAACTCCCAAAGTTCACTCAAACTCATGTGCATCGAGTTGGTGATGCCATCCAGCCATCTCATCCTCTGTCATCCCCTTCTCCTCCTACCCCCAATCCCTCCCAGCATCAGAGTCTTTTCCAATCAGTCAAGTCTTCGATAAGGTGGCCAAAGTACTGGAGTTTCAGCTTTTAGCATCAGTCCTTCCAAAGAAATCCCAGGACTGATCTCCTTTAAAATGGACTGGTTGGATCTCCTTGCAGTCCAAGGGACTCCCAAGAGTCTTCTCCAACACCACAGTTCAAAAGCATCAGTTCTTCAGTGCTCAGCTTTCTTCACAGTCCAACTCTCACATCCATACATGACTATAGTGCTCAGTAAATATTCAAGTGGATGAATTCTACATGGTCAAGGATTTGCCATGTTTCTTTACATATGGGACTTCACTAGACTATTTTAAAGTAGGATTTTATTTTAAAAGGTAGAGGGAGGAACACGAGTAGTATGGTAGTAAGTAGGAACATGACTTTCATAAATCAAGGCATGACACGCCATGGGTGTAACATACCAGTGACCAAACTATCCTAGTCAAAGCTTGCTTGTCCTAGGTTCATCTTTCCCAGGCGTTAGCCTCTTATCTATTGCCCATAACTCTGATAACTAGGAAAGTATAGTAACATGCCAGGGAACAACACAGTGGCTTTTTAAACTGGAGCCCTTTGGAAAAAACTGTCCAGTGTCTGGCAGGGAATTCTACACATGGTGTCTAGTCCATCCATAACTGGCTGGCACTGATGTTGTAATGACGGCAAGATCTTAAAATAAAGGGCTGACATAGGTGGTGGAAACTCCGGCAGGGGAGGAAGGCTCAGAAGAGGGTCTTGATGTTTTTAATCAGATAATCTCCCTACACATCTCATCATGACTGGGAAGCTGCCCACACTTTCTATGCATAATTGTTCAGAAGGTTTGTGCTGTAGCTCACAGAAACTGAACCAAATTAGTAAGTGAAAAGAACATTCTCTACATGTTATAGGTATTATAGAGGAAAACCATGAACACAAACTCCTGGACACCTCAAAAAAAACCCTTGCTTGCTTACTGGAAATTTCTTTTCCCACTTCCATTTATCACAATGGAAAATATATAGACTGTTTCTCTTTAGAAACACCAGGATGTGAGCCAACAGTGAGCCCTGCTTGTGGTTAGTCTCTTAAAAGTTGTCCCCAGAACAGAAGCAGACGAAAGCCCAAAGTCTTTCAAACTTAGAGGTGTAACGGCGTAAAGTTGGGCAGATCTGACTCAGCTGGTGTGTGGTGTTCAATACTGATTCCTTCACATGTTTATGGAGCCCCTGCTAGGGACAACCTGTGTCTCAGTACAGAGTGGGAGCTCCCTGCGCGTGGACACTGACTGTCACGTGTCCCTGTCACCTGGGATTCTTTCTAACACACTGGGGTGAAAGTCGCTCAGTCCAGTGCTTTGCAACCCCATGGACTATACAGTCCATGGAATTCTCCAGGCCAGAATACTGGAGTGGGTAGCCTTTCCCTTCTCCAGGGGATCTTCCTGACACAGGAATCGAACCGGGGCATCCTGCATTGCCGGCAGTTTCTTTACCCACTGAGCTGTCAGGGAAGCCCAACGCTGGAGGTGTTTAAGTGTGTGTTGACTCGACGAATGGTTCTAGCAACCACGGAGTTCACGGCATAGGAAGCCGTACAGAGTTTCTTGTTCAGTTAGCACGTCTACACCAATAGAATCTGAGGTAAATGAAAACTTAAGTAGCCTTCAGGCAAGAAAAGATGAATCGCTGGTGGCAGCAAGCAGTATTTCAAGACTTTTTAACCTACCTGGGGCAGGAATGATGGGCATTGCCGAAGACTAATCATAGCCCCACTGCCTCATTAGAGGTGGGTTCAAGGGCACACCTTCTCAGTAATCACCCAGCAAGCTGGCCTCAGGGGACAAAGATTGCTCTTTGTGGCAGGGGGCACGTGTAGACCTAGAGCTGATTCATGTTGATGTTTGGTAGGAACCAACACAACACTGTAAAGCAATTATCCTTCAATTAAAAAATCTAAAAACTTCTCTTCGCTACTTTACAGGCACTGCATGTTTTATTTATGATCATGTGAAGTTTCATTCTGAAAAGATTCACATGAACTCTTGTGACTTAATCAAAAGTTTAGCAAATAATTTAACATAAATTCCATATTTTTTCCTGGGAAGGAAAAAAAATCGATTGTCAGGTGGCCTTTTACTTATAATGGGGAATCTGAGGATCCCTTGCAACACAGAGTTGCATTTCAAGGTGTCTCACCACTAGAGAGTTCAGGAATTACTGTGTAGGTCTCAATTATTCCTTCTACTCTCACTGTTTAACTAGAGTCATCGAGGATTAACACTCTTGGGATGGCAGTTAGGCCCTATTGTGGATCCCAGGAACAATTCTATTAATATCACTTTTCATCTTCTAGGTACAAATTCAGGAAACAGTCAGGGAGCGAATCTCTCTCAGCCACATGCCAGCTTTCTCGGAACCTACTGGGGAGGAGCCTGCTTTTCCTGGGACCACACCACAGTCCCTTCCCAGCTTAGGAGGGATCGACAAAGAAAGTGCATCATTGGCCGAACACCTGGAGGTAGACGGCTGTACCCAAGGGGCACGGCATGAAGAAAACCGAGGTGACAACACGCTTGGACCTTCTGGGAGAGACCTGGGGCGTGCGCTGAGCATCCCAGAAGCCAGCGGTGAGGCCATGTCTCCCTGTGAGCTGTCGGGGCTTCCCCCCCAGCTCCGGGCTGCCTCTGTGTCCCCTGAATTTGCACACACCGTCCCCACCCTGGAAACCATGTGCGCGCGGCCAGGGGACGGAGTAGCCGCGTGTGGCCTGGAGCGTCTTGAAGCAGGTGATCAGGGAGCATGTGATACCACGGGCTCTCTGGTTGGAGCCCCAGTCGGTAAATATTTGCCTCAAGAAATGTGCTCCCTGGACTTAGAGCTGGCAGGTCAAAGCAAACGGCCTGATTTATGTCCTCCCGATGACAAGACTCTGGACGTTCTTTCTCAGACACGAGGTCCTGAGCCTCCCCAGACTACGTGCAGGAGCAGTGACGAGAGAACCTCTCCCGACTCCCCTCTTTTCATCAGCACTTTCACCTGGAACATCGCACAGAAAGCCGGTAACGGTGCCACTGGGGAGAATCTAGCCAGCGTAGAGGGTTGCGCCTCCACGCCGGCCTCCATCGTGAAGGCTGGCCGGGAGAGGCTGAGCCCCAGCCACGCAGGGGACCTTGAAAGATGGCCGCCATCTCCAGAGAGCACCTCTTGCGTTTGGGCCAAAGAGGGCGGTGACGAGAACTCCAGCCCCGGTGACATACCGGCAGGTCATAGCTCAGTAGCGAAGTTTCCTCAGGAGAAGCCCACAACACTAATTGCTAATGTTGAGTGTTCTGAGGTGACTGGGGCGAATGGGGACACATCCGCTCTTTCTGTTGCCCCGAAAGGCCACCCACCCAAATACCTCGCTGTTCCAGTCGCTGGGCACAGCCATGCAGGTGGCCCTGAGGAGAGTTCACCTCGGGCACCGGATGGAAATACTTCTCAGCTTCCTTCCAATGTACAGTTGGCTCATGTTTTTAATGGTTCCACAATCAAATCTTCAGGAGAGCTAGGACACATGGCTCTCAGTGGACCCGGAATCCATGTCCGAGTTCCTCAACTCCCAGAGGGAGAGGGTTTCCGTAGCAGTTCCCCTCTTCAGACTGATAACCTGTCTAGAAAGAAGAGCCAGACCGGGCACAGAGCAGACACAAGGACCCTTGAGAATTTCCTAGAAAAAGGAAGTGAAACAGCGCAGAGGGTCCAGCAGGGTTCCTCTGACGATAATTTCCAAGAAACTTTGCCCACGACATCGGTCAGAGAAGCGGAAACAAACTTGGTGCCCTTGGACTGCTCATCAGCCAGCTCCACAGAGAGAGGAGGGCAGGGCTCGGGCACTCGTGAGTCTGTGGTGGCTGAATCTGCAATGACAGATGACAGTCAGCCTCTGAGCCAAGTTCCCGCACTCTCTAATGTCCTTCTGGACGAGTCTAAAGAGGACAGTCCAGGATGCTGGGAAGCTGGTAGAAAGCTGAAGATCATAACTCTAGAGGCTTCTGTTCCAGAAACCTGGCCCGTGGGACAGCTGACAGATTCTGGGTTCAAGGGGATGGACGCTGGTCTCATTCCTGACAGGATCCGGGCGATTCCTGATGTTCTAAAGGTGCGTGTTGCCATGCCTAAACCGGGCCCCTCTAAGACAGCATCAGCCTGCAGTCCTCAGGTAGAGTATAGCTCAGCAGTTGCTAATAACCGAAAAGTCCATAAAAGGGAAGAACGAGCTGGCTGTAGAAGTTGGAGTTGTCTTTCCTCCCAGTATCTGAGCCAACGCAGATTCCTGGAGTCATCTGTGGACCCTGCAGAGGAAAACAAAGTCTGTGCCACAGGCTTGCTCCCAGAGGCTTTCAGAACCGGAAGGAAGGAAAAGGCTAACCATGTGAGCCAAAATCGAGATGAAAACAGACTCAAGAGGGATCACCCCACCTTCTTTAAGCAGCTCCTGTCCTGCCCTAACATCTTGGAGTCCTCTGTGGACCCCATTGATGAAATGAGTGTGGGGTGGGCCAGGGTGGAGCCACCAGAGCCTTCTGGGTCCACATTGGGGGCCACTGGAGTGGAGAATAAACCGAAGGGGGGACACTTGGACCAGAGACTGGAAGTCCAGCCTGCCATCATGCACGCTCCGTGTCCCCAGCGAAGTGGGGAAACCCCTCCAAGTGAGAACGGCACCAACGAAAGCCAAGGGGACCATGTGGGATGGGGGGCAGGACAAAGTCACCAGGACGGAGCAAGGGGGCACGTGCGTTCTGCCATCTCGTCAGTCCCGGGCCCTGTGCAGGGTGGGGAGGCGATGCCAGGGGAATGCATCAGAAGCCGAGCACAGGAAGGCAGGGAGAGGCGCTCGGGGGGCCCTGGACGCGGTAAAAGCAAGGGAGCAGCATTAGCTTCCCCCGCTCCAGCGCGCTCTAGCCGTCTTGCCAGGGTGACCCCCTCATCTGTTGGCGTCACTACTCACAGCTTCACCGCTCAGAGTCATGACCTCCGTGAGGACTCCATGGAGCCCAGAAACCACGAGCATGCCTTTTCTGACTCAGAGGAAAGGCAGGCTGTGGCGAGGGAGTGGAAGCAAGCGCCCTCTTCCAGGGGTCTCACCCGGGGGCCTTTCACGTCCTCTCCTGAAAGGGGCATCACAGACTTTTCAAGAAGCCACAGAATTGAGGGACATAAGATAGAGGAGCTCCCCACCGGGGAAACCAAACCCACAGGCACGTCTGGTTCCCTGGCGGGGCCCCTGGCATCTGTGTCCGGAGAACGTGCGTCAGCAAAAGCTAAGAGGCTGCTGGACCCCTACCCACAGGGCTCCACCCTGGGCCACGGGAAAGAGTCGGGGGAGGAGGAGGTTGGCCCAGTGGTGGCCCAAGCTAGCCGTCCACCCCCGCCAGCAGCGATGAAGTCACAGGAGGTCAAGGAGAAGCAAAAAACCCCAGGAAGTGGACTCTTAGCTGAGGGGGTAAAGAAGAAAATTCTGTCCAGGGTGGCTGCCCTGAGGCTGAGACTGGAAGAGAAGGAGAATGTGAGAAAGAACTCGGTCTTTGAGAGTCCTAAGCCTGAAACGTCGGTCTCACGCACAGATGAGAAAGGGGAGCCCCAGAGGCCACCTTGCCAGAGCGAAGCGAGAGGTGAGGGCTGGGTTGCTTCCTATCGCAGTCTGCGTTTGTTGACCTTGAGGGCAAGTTCGCGCGTCCCCCTGCGCCCTTGTAGTCAGGGTGCATGTCCGCTGGGCAGGCGAATTGGATGCTGGGACCAAGTGGTCTGACGTGCAGGCTGGTGGGTCTCAAACGTGAGTGACCTTGGGCTCCCCTAGGGGGCTCTCTAGACAGATCACTCAGTCATGTTCAACTCTTTGGGACCCCATGGACTGTAGCCCTCCAGGCTCCTCTGACCGTGGGGATTCTCCTGGCAAGAGTACTGGAGTGGGTTGCCATGCCCTCCTCCAGGGGATCTTCCCAACCCAAGGATCAAACCCAGGTCTCCCACATTGAAGGCAGATTCTTTACCGTCTGAGCCACCAGGGAAGCCCATGAATACTGGAGTGGGGAGCCGGTCCCTTCTCCAGGGAAACGTCCCAATGCAGGAGGCCTCCTGCTTTGCAGGAGCTGAGCTACCTGGGAAACCTGTTAAGACTGATAGCTGGGCCCGACCTAGAGTTTCTGGTTCAGGAGAAAGTGCATTTCTACTGAGCTCCCAGGGGATATCGCGGGAGTACCGGTGATACAGGCTGCCTGTAGGTAGGCTTAACTGAGGGAGCACATAGTTAGGATGCGTCCTGTTTAATTACCCTTCAAAAAACAGGAAAGAAGCATTAGACTGCAGTAATCTCGGTGAGAGAGAACTTGGACCAAGATGGTAGCGATGCATAGCAGTGACTAGCAATGACATTCTGTAGACGTTTTGTAGGTAGGAACCACGGGACCCGCTAACGGATTGGATGGAGGCTGTGAGAGGAAGAAGGCAAGGATGACTCCATGATGCTAGCCTGAGCTACTGTTAAGTTACGGGGTTGCTGTTTACTAAAACAGGAAGACTGGAGGAGGAGCTAGTTGTTCTGTTAAAAAAAATACGTTTTGGACGTTTAAGTGTGCAGTTGTGCCAGGGCCCAGCGCTGAGGGGCAGGAAAGGGCCACAGAATCAGCCATGAGGGATCCCGAGTGGTTGTTTTCTGTTGGAGTGCCGTGAAATTCAGGGACTTTACTGACTTTAAAGCTCGTGCCGTCTCTACCGTAGCCTTTGGATATCTTTGAGGCAGCGAATTTTGTAATGCCTTGTTCCTTTGTTATGAACAAGTGATTTGCACTAAGAGGCTTTATCACATCATGTGAAAGCACTGAACTTTCAGTCCCACTCTGACCAACACGGGCGCGTCCCCTTGGGCGCATCGTGGCTCTGTGGTTTAGACACTAAGTTGGGTCTGTCTCTTTTGCAACCCCGTGGGCTGTAGCCCGCCAGGCTCCTCTGTCCATAGGGATCTCCAGGCAAGAGTAATGGAGTGGGTTGCCATTTCCTACACCAGAGGATCTTCCTGACCCAAGGATCGAACCCAAATCTCTTATGTCTCCTGCGTTGGCAGGATCTTTCTTTACCGCTGAGCTACCAAGGAGCTCGTTGATGCTTTTAACACTGGAGGCCCTCAGAGAGGTGAATGGGAATTCCATGGTGCGGGAAAGTTTAAAAACGCTTTCTAGGGGGAAAACCAGACTCCAAAGTTTGGGAAACCCAGTTTGCTCAGAGCACAGTGTATCTAGGAGGTCTGAATGGGAGCTCAAGATTGCTGAGATGGGATGGGAGGGGAGGTGTTTGCTAGACTGACTCACTCCCACAGAGGAAGGTGTTGCAGAGACATGCTCAGCCTTTGTGTGACACTTCAGCGTCAGGAGTCGTCGAAAGGCAGAAGGTTGGACTTAAGTTTAGAGGAGGAGAGGGGACGCTGATCATCCAAGTCCAGGTCTCTGACTTTTAATAGAATAGTTACACCTGAACCCAGTTACAGGCGATGACATGCGTTGTAATTTTTTTCCCTCTACTTTTGGCTGGGCGAGGTCTCTGTTGCAGAACTCTTCTCATAGCTGGGCTCTCAGGCTTCTTGGTGCGGTGGCGTCTGTTGTTGCGGGGTGCAGGCGTCAGTAGCTGAGGCCCAAGGGCTTAGCTGCTCCGTGACATCTTCCTGGACCGGGGATTGAACCTGTGTGTCCTGTATTGGCAGGCAGACAATCTTTACCACTGAGCCACCAGAGAAGCCAAAAAGTCCAAAACGTACTTTTTTTTTTTTTAACAGAACAACTAGTTCCTCCTCCAGTCTTCCTGTTTTAGTAAACAGCAACCCCGTAACTTAACAGTATCTCAAAGGCAACCCACTCCATTATTCTTGCCTGGAGATTCCTATGGACAGAGGAGCCTGGCGGGCTACAGCCCACGGGGTTGCAAAAGAGACAGACCCAACTTAGTGACTAACCCACCGAGCCACGATGCGCCCAAGGGGACGCGCCCGTGTTGGTCAGAGTGGGACTGAAAGTTCAGTGCTTTCATGTGCTATGGTACAGCCCCTTAGTACAAATCACTTGTTCATAACAAAGGAACAAGGCATTACAAAATTCACTGCCTCAAAGACATCCAAAGGCTATGGCAGAGATGGCATGAGCTTTGGTGAGAGGGAGGGAAAAGTTTTACTTGGAAAGGAGGTTGACGATGCCAATTTGAAGAGATGGAAGGTGCTGGTGCAGAGTACACTCTGTATCTTGTACTTGCAGCTCTTCACTGTGCTCACTTCCAAAGGCAGGGCAGGTCAGAAGGTGGAGAAGATGGCTGGGTTGTCCGTGGCCGGGGAGGCTCTGTCCTCTGGGACGGGTAGCTTGGGTGGAGCCTGTCACAGCCCTGTGAGAAGAAATCTTTAGTGTGTAGTGAGTGGCTGTATACTTTCTGCCCATTATAATGTTACTTCAAATAAAAGATTAAAAATTCAAAACATCAACCAGTGCAGCTAACTGGTATAATTAGACCACGTGCTAAACAAGATTTACAGAAAAACATTTAGGTACAATCTGGGAGTCTCCTTGTAATCATTTTTTCTGTTAAAAGTGGCATGGGTTTTCTTTCAAATTTAAGTATAAAATTTCCTTCCATCTCACCCTGCCCTTTGAGTCTGAAGTCCCCAGGGTCTCTGTCCCAAGTTTCAGACTCTTGGGGGCTCAGAGTCCTGGTAACTGCAGTCAGCTTTGCTTTGCTTGGGGGAATCGCATCAACGCCAAACTCCATCCCATAACCCAAGATCCCAGCCACCTCTTTCCAAGCTCTTTCCCACAAAACCTGGTAAAAGAAGAGATGGTGGCTAGGTAAACACGCCAGCCCTGGCCTGGGGCACAACGCTGCAGCCCTCTAATGCCAGGGAGAGGCTCCTTAGCAGAGACCTCACTCCCCATCCGCGTCAGAGGGGCCCCGCAGCCTCGGCTGCAGAAAGGGACCACAGACGACTTCCCGAAGAGGGATCCAACCATATTCTAGTGACATGTTTCAAAACCTCTAAAGAGAGTGGAACTGTGCTTTAAAGAATCGAGTGGTTTCAGCCCAGAGGTGGCGGGGGTGGGAGTCGTGTTTGGAATTGTCTGTCTCCGTCTCCACATCTCCATGGGGGAGAGGACCGACCAGGTGCCGCGGGATGGAGGGTTTGATCTCAGCTGCTCGGCCTCCCCAGGGGCGAAGGGCTGCAGCCCCAGGAGGCGGTTTTGGGTGTGAGGGATGAGTAAACTTTGATACTCAAAGCTTAGTGCAGCCAAAGCTTTAGTCACCATGGGACTTGTCAATCCTTTGCCCTCAACACTTGGCCAGAATACACACACAAGATAAACCCAGCTTCACTCTTGGGCCTCATTTCAGCTCCTTCATCTGTTTTTTCCCCCACCCATCCCACACGAACGGAGGTCCTCTCCCAAAGCCCAGTGGCCACCTGATCAAGCCTCTCTCTCCCTGACCCTCATTCAGCTCAGCCGGCTACGTTATGCCTTGCCCTGAATCCCCCACCCCGCTTTCTGTCTTCAGAACCCACAGCCGGCTGTGGACAGGGCTGGCAGACTTAGGAACACTTAGGTGTCAGGAAATCCTCCATGAAGGGTCCTGGAGGAAATATGTCCCAGGTGGGGCGACGGGCGTGGTCAAGACCCTGGGCCAAGATCTTGACAGCGGGGGTCAGGGCACCTGCGAGATGGGTTTTGTCATCCTTAGGACTCGGTATAGCTCATCTTTCTCCCATAATATCGTTAGTGCCCAGAGATACTCTCTAACTGAAGAATTCATTACCTGAGCATCCCGTATTACTTCCTGGGAAGAAAAATAAGCTTTTAAAAACACATTATATAGCCAAGCTAATCTGTCGCCAAGAGAGGGGAGGCGCACTGGCGATTTCACAGCAGTGGAATCTGAGGCAACAGAGCCAACCACCTCAGTGTCGATGACTTTTGGCTGTGGATTATGTAACACAACCACAGCTGTGTAATTGTGGAACTTGGCGCGTAAGAGACCACCCCCGACGAGTCCGGTAACCTCACTACCTGACCTGCTCTGACCACGCAGAGGTAGCCATCCTCCTCCGGTCCATGCTGCCACCCAGAGGCTACCCTGAGTAATTACATTCACCCCGTGTGCCAAGCTCTCCTCCCTGGTTTGGTTTTTTCCAAGATCACAATTTCCTGAGGGATGGATATTTATTAATATACGTTGTCGGGGCTAAGTCGTCTATCTGATTCTGCGATCCCATGGTCTGTAACCCACCAGGCTCCTCTGTCCTTGGGATTTCCCAGGCAAGAACACTGGAATGGGTTGCCATTTCCTTCTCCAGGGGATCCCCCCCCACCCAGGGATTAAACGCGTGTCTCCTGCATTGGCGGGCGGATTCTTTACTGCTGAGCTATCAGGAAAGCCCATTAACATTCCTACTCCTGTTATAATTTCTAAAAAATAAGGATTATAATTTCACTACTAAAAACAGTTTCAGCAAAAAATAGAATATCAAGTCTGTCTTGAGTGAATTAGATAATCTACCTTTAGACATACATGATCATCCATGATTTTAAAAGGTGACATTCAAAGAGCCCTGAGTGTCACCTAACCCCTGGCAGTTGTTTCTGTATTGCTCCTATTTGATTCAGGTAGACAGCTCTGCTAATTGATGGCGGACATCACTGAAATCCATCAGGATATCTTCAGCAAAGACAACTGTGATCAAAGAGCAAGAAGGATGAATGTTCTTCAACAAATAACTTACTGCTTTTTTTTTTTTTTAAATACTTATCTGGCTGTGTTGGGTCTTAGTGGCACCATGGGGACGCCTGCTTGGGTCATGCAGGGATCTTTTTGTTGTGTTACATGATGCACTAACTGTGGCTCGAGGGCCCAGTTGCCCCTCAGCATGGGGGCTCCTCCCGGACCAGGGATCGAACCCGTGTCTCCTGAAATGGTAGGCTTGATTTCTAACCACTGGCCCCCCAGGGAAGACCCCAGCAAATAGCTTATTGTTGAGATGCTTTTGGGCCTGGTGCTTAGCCGTGCTGCTTGGCTGGTCCAGGTTTCATCCTGCTCCCTAATCCCCAGCTCTGACGCAGACCTGGCTGTCATCTCACAGCATCGTAGTCTGGCCAGGTTCTGTACACGAGGTGTCGACAGCCGTCCTTCCCATCCTTTTTATTTTTAATCTCGAGTTCTTTTTCACCTTGTGCATTGCAGAGCTCAAGGAGTTTTAGGTAGCAAAAAGTGGGACTTTTTTTTCTGAGTTCATATCCAAATTATACTAGCTGTCTTTAATAAATTTACAAAACCAGAAACTTGACAAGTTAAGAGGTTGAAGAACCTTCAAATAAAGCCAAGGGTCTCTTAGCACGTGTTTAGTGGTAAATAGATGCTACAATTGCTTCATCTTTGATTTCTTAAGAGCAGAGAAATTTTCAAAGTGGAGTCTTCATTGCTTCCTTAGACATTATTTCTAGGGCTTACACAATTTCTCCCAAACTAGAAGCAACACTGTTTAAAAGGTGGCACACGTCAAAATTAGAAACAAAATCCTAATGATCACGGCAGAGTCACTTTCTGCTTCCCATTAAAGTAGATGTATTTCAGAGAGCAGTGTTTGACAGGCAGCCATTCCACATTGCCTGACAGGGTCAACTACACCAGGACCTTTTCAAAATTGAAAGGCGTGCTTATCGCTCCTTAACACTTTCAAAGCAAATTCTCTGTGTCTGCTCTGAGCATGTCAAGGTGTGTGTGAGTGTCAGTCACTCAGTCCTGTCCGACTCTTTGCGACCCCATGGACTGTAGCCCATCAGGCTCCTCTGTCCCCAAGATTGGGAGGGCTGAAAAGGGAGTTTTCGATTAGACTGACTTGTTCATTTCCTATCTGTTTAGGAAAGTGACATCTCCCTTCAGACACTAGGTTTCCTCATCAATTAATGGAGGATAATAATGATCCGTCTTGTGGCTTTGTTGAGAGAATTAAATGTGATAAAACAGGAAAGTCTAAAAGTTCTTCTACACTTCTCTTAAGAACACCAACCTACCAGTTTTCTCCTTTCCAGCTCCGGTATTACTGAAAAAGATCCAAGCTGAGAGGTCCCCTGACCACTCTGGAAATGTAAAATTGAGCTGCCAGTTTGCAGAGATTCATGAAGATTCTACCATTTCATGGACGAAAGATTTAAGATTGATAGCCCAAGTGCAGAGAAGGTGCGTTATCCGCCCTGGCTACTTTTCACAGTTTATTTCACAACATGGTTCTAAAGGAAAACAGTAGATCAGAGGAAATAAAGGAAGGTCGAAGCAGGAACTCCACACCCACAGTGTCTAGGAAGAGGGACGGGAAGAGCAGAGGGCTCTCACCCTGCCTCAGCCACGAACCCCTCTCATCCTCTAAAAGCAGGGAAACCTGACAATCATCTTCCAGCCTGAGGTTCTGTGGTCCCAAGATTAAAGAACTCCCCTACTGCCCAGGGCGACTTGCCATCCTCTTAATTCCCATTAACCTGACAAAAAGCTCAGACGAAGCGAAGGTAAGTCAAAAGGAGAAACCAATCTGAGCTTATGGAAAAGTGGCATCTCCCAAGGGTGGAGAGCTGCCATCTCTAGGGTGGGGATACCAGTTTCTAGCGCCCCAGGTTCACTAGAGGAGATGGGGCGGGAAAGGTGAGTGAGCGCATCGTTGCCGAGAATCCCCTGGGGTAGAGTGACCCGCCCTAAATTAGCCCCTCTCTAGCAGTAAACGCTTGCTCAAGTGAGCTGGTAATCAGGAGTCATCTGTTGCACCCGAGGAGGTGTGGCTCCTTCTAGAAACAGATCCCCTGGTTTGATGGAAACCAGTCTAACTTAATCCTCATAAGCTTCTGCCAGAAGAGATCCCAGTTCAGTTCCCCAAGTGTTCTTAACCTCCTAATCTTGTCCAACTCTTTGCAATCCCACGGACTATAGCCCGCCAGGCTCCTCTGTCCATGGACTTCTCCAGGCAAGAATACTGGAGTGGGTTGCCATTTCCTTTTCCATAAAAAGTGAGGCAAATCAGTTTTCTGTGTAATTGTCTGCTTGGAACACATCTTTGTAACCTGCTCCAGATGCAGCTGTGGCAGACTTGAACTCGAGTTTTGTTTCTATAACATCACTCCAGAAAAAAATCCAACTGGGCTATGATTATAATAAAGTTGCTTTGCCTAAAAGGGCAGCTTCAGAGCGATGATGCTTGCCCACGTCGTGTCCCCCACTGCAGAGCAGGAGACGACTCCGTGGTGAGCTTGGCCATCCTTCAAGCCGGCCAGAAGGACCAGGGCCTGTATTACTGCTGCATCAAGAACAGTTACGGGAAAGTGAGCGCGGAGTTTAACCTCACCGCCGAAGGTAAACCTCAGCTTCGCCATTCCCAGTGAGAGCCGCTAGCCCCTGCAGCTCAGGGACACTCACTGGTACTGAAGGCTTTCTCTCCTGTCTTCTAGTCCTCAAACAGCTCTCCAGTCACCCAGACGCTAAAGGTAAGCGGATCTGAGCCGAACGCCAGCGGAAGTGGGTGCACCCTAGACCGTGAGACAGAGCTTCTAGAGACGAACGCAGAAGCAAGTGTCCTATCAGCTCTTCTGATGGAGCAGGAGAGGGCTCGGGAATTGCCTGGGGAACCAGGGATAACTCATAAGCTGTTTCGACCTAATCGCAGGGCCTACAATGGATGGGTTAGGCTACAAGTGTCCAGCGTGAGTTGTTAAGATCAGACTGTAGCGGTGCCTTCGTTGGGACCATGTCGGGGAGGGGGTGGGCGGCGCGGGTTGCTTCCCTTTCTCCGTGAAGCACCGGCTGTGCGTCCAGCCCATCTCCATGGGATTTTTCAGCCTCTGGCTCTTTCACACTGTATTTCGGTTCTGCTTATATTTTTCTTTTCAATCGGACTAGCAGTTGCACCAGCTGAGCAGATTTTTAGAGAGTCAGATGTTTGGGAGAATAAGACCATTCATTTGCATCTTAGTAGAAGTGAGGGATGGACTTCTGGGCTTTCCTGCGGCACTAACGCACCGCTATTGAAGCAGCGAGCTAGCTGCCGACACACAGGCTTCCCTGGGGCCGCCCGCCGAGTCCATGCGGCCTTGCGTCTCCTCTTGGGGACAGTTGCCCACTGCACTCGGCCATCTGCTGGCCAGTTTCTCACAACCTGCCTGGCGGGGAGGCCCTGATTTGTACTTTTCTAATCTTGTGATGCAGACACTCACCGCGGCCAAGGTTACACTGCCCATTTGTACTATGTGTACTGATTTTTTTCTTCCCCTAAGGCAACTAAAATCCTGAGATCTTTGAAAACAAGCCAGAACAGACATCAAGATGCAGTGGCATCTAGTAATTAGACAGGGGGCTGGGATCGCGACTTAAATGGTCTATTAAGTGTTGCGACTTATCCAAAACAGACTTAAATGCAAACTCCTCACACACCATTCAAACGCTGCATACTCGTGTGTCATATGCTTGTGTAAGTTTATAATCCTCTCCCTACATCTGTCTCCATCCCCCTGAAGTCTAAGTATGCAAAAGAATATCCTTTTCTCCAATCAGAAAAATGACCTTCAGAAGGAGGGGTTCTATCTCGTAAGCTGCTTAGCACCAGTGGGCATTCCCCATCGCAGATTCTTGCTCCGACCTCATTAATTTAGGCTTGCAGAGACCCGTTTCTCAAGGCTTTTACCAGGTAGAAATGAGACCCTAGTGGGGCTGAGGTGCTGGTCTCTAAGTGTAGCGCTGTGACTCCCACCACTGGGTGGGAGCCTGGACCCCGAAGACGTCACCTCCTCCATGTGACCAGGGGTCCCATTTCTACGGCTGGGGAGACCGTCCCTTCCTCTGCTTCCCGTGTACCTTCCGGTAAAGAAGCGTCAAGTGACTTCACCTGGAGGAATCTCCCCTAGACACCTTATTTAAATCTCCAGAAGAGGCACAAATAATTTTAAAAGTTGATCTCTAACTAAAAATCTAATGAAACCAAGCTGGTGGGAGAGCCCAAAAGGAATGACTCAGAGCGAGAACAACTCAAGGACAGTACACAGGGCTCCAGAGAGACGTTCTAAGATGCGTTTTTCTTATAGCGTCTCCTGGCCAAGCAGACATTCCTGGAAGTGACGGACAGGATTATTGAGGATGGTGGAGTTCGTGCTTGTCCTGTATTTTTTCTTAGGGGAAGTTGCCCATCCCCACCTTTGGCTGCTGCTGCTGCTAAGTCGCTTCAGTTGTGTCTGACTCTGTGCGACCCCATAGACAGCAGCCCACCAGGCTCCCTGTCCCTGGGACTCTCCAGGCAAGAATAACTGGAGTGGGTCGCCATTTCCTTCTCCAATGCGTGAAAGTGAAGGTGCTCAGTCATGTCCAACTCTTAGCGACCCCATGGACTACAGCCCACCAGGCTCCTCCGCCCATGGGACTCTCCAGGCAAGAGTACTGGAGTGGGGTGCCATTGCCATCTCTGAACGATACAGCAGCTAGAAAACTTTACAGAGAGATCCAAGATGATTCGACTGTGTCCCAGCTTCTCTTCAGAGGGAACTCCGTTTCTTGTTTTGGGTTGTACCCGCCTACTTTAGTCTACCGCAGGCATTCTTAAGAGGCAGTAACACCTACAAGCAGACAAAATTGGGTCTTGGGGAGGCAAACTTATTTTTGTTCATAAAGCACATACGTACATATAGTACATAACCAGATACACAGCGCCTCCGTGGTAGTCACATCTTATGTGGAGCAACTGGGGTGGGAAGGCTAAAAGGAATCCTTGCAAGGAGGCGATAATGAAAAAAGAAAAGCGGGAAACAGCTAGCAGATCTGGTTGTCTTGTTCCCTCTTCCACATTTCGCTCATCTTCTCCACTTGTCTTTAATCACCCGGCCTGATCCTGTTCACACTTTCTGGACCTGTCTACGGTCCTCTTTCTGGCCTCCCCAGCTTTGCCCGCCTCTCCTCCAGTCCCCTGGGGGCTTTGCCTTGCGCTCTGTCCTCAGTGACCACCTCCCCCACCTCCCCGTCAGGCTCTGCCTCTGCTGGGAGTGCAGCGTGGCCCCGCTCCCAGCGTCTGTGGGTCAGCCTTGGCCTTGGCTGTGCCTGCGTGGGGATGCCCGTCAGCCAACGAGCAGGGCTGGGGCATGTCTCTGTGCAACGGAAGCTGTGTTGTGTTCTAGTATATGAAGAGATTGAATTCAGCCAGCTCATCTTCCGCGAGGACTTCCTCCACGACAGCTACTTCGGGGGCCGCCTGCACGGCCAGATCGCCACGGAGGAGCTGCACTTCGGGGAAGGCGTCCACCGGAGAGCCTTCCGCAGCAAGGTGCTGCGCGGCCTCACGCCGCTCTTCAAGCCCGGCCACGCCTGTGTGCTCAAGGTGCACAACGCCG
>SJYF01000661.1:204665-216218 GCA_006410515.1 Procapra przewalskii
CCCCCTCCCAGACCCTCTCCGTTTGCTGTTCCTTCCACCTGGAAGGTTCCTGCCGAGACACCCTCATGGCTCCCCCCGCAAGCCCCACCTCCTACAGGCCTCTCTGCTCAAATGCTCCTTATTTTCGAGGGGTCTCCGAGCCCCTCTCCTCCCCACCGCTCTGGTTCCTCATAGAGCACAGAGCTCCCTGGCGCCTGCATTTAAATGTAAGATCCTTGAGAGCAGAGCTTCCGTCGTCTTCAGGGTCTTCTAGAGGGACATCTGGGAGGGAGACTGACACACAGAAGCCGCTGAGTGAATATTTGCTGACGGAATAAAAGGAAGGGTGGATACAAGGGTGCATATATGCTGGCTGGACGGATGTATAGTCGCCTGACCAGTGGGTCGCTGATGGGCACTAACGATGGCTCCAAAAAGACAGTCATTTCTACAGGAGCAACTAAACTCCATCCAGAGGAAGTTTCTCGTCAACTCTAGCAACAAATAAAAGGAACAGACCCCCCTTTTCTTCCCCCATTAAATAATCACTGGCGGATATTTAGTCTACATCTGATGGAACCCCGGGGTTTATCCTGCAGCTCGCTGCTCCTCCCTGTCGGGTAGAATATCCCCACGTCTTTACTCCCATGTGACAACACAATCCTGCCCATGTTCTCTTTCCTTCCAGGATCATTCCTATTTTCCTTATCCATCGACCTGAGAATAACATCCCGTACGCAACTGTGGAGGAAGAGCTAATTGGAGAATTCGTGAAATATTCCATCAGGGATGGGAAGGAGATAAACTTCTTGAGAAGAGAGTCGGAGGCTGGGCAGAAGTGTTGCACTTTCCAGCACTGGGTCTACCAGAAAACAAGTGGCTGCCTGCTGGTCACAGACATGCAGGGTGAGCAGAGCAGCTTGGCCTGGGTTCCAGGGATGCTCTGGGTCTGGAACATTCCTGGGGGCGGAGGGGAGGCAGAAGGAGCGACTCCTGGATGCAGACTGTCAGCATCTTCTCCAGCAGAAAGTGTTACTAATCTCTCATGAGAAACAGTGACAAAGGAGCCTGAAATGACCAAGCCAATGGAGTAACAAAGTACACTTTAATAATTCATTCCAATTATAATTATTCATAATGCCTTCCAGTTATAAGAGGTAACCAAAAACAGGTGCTCTGTGTCCTCAATAGGCACAAAATCAGGAATACATGTATATATGAAAATCCACACATACCAAAAGATTAATTAAAATGTAATTCATTCGTAATAGGTGAAAGGGTCTTTCACAGATGCTTGAGATTTCAAGCTCCCCTGGTGAATTTACAGCACGTTTTCCATTCATACCCACCTCGTGGGGAATGCATTTGGTATATGAAATGGGGATGTCATCATTAGATTTCTCACAGAGAGGGCCCTGAGTCAAGTTGCAGTTTGGGGTTTCCCCAAGACCACCAGCCTGCAGTTCATTGATTTTTCTGAGCCCAGAATAGCCATTATGTTCGTGATTACGGTTTATTACAGTGGAAGGATACAGACTCAAATCAGTAAAGGGAAGAAGCGCTTGGGGAAGGGTCCAGGGGAGACCAGGTGGGAATTTCCAGGTGTCTCCTCCTGGTGGAGCCAGGGGTCAGTGCCTCTTCCTGGGGGGGAGGGGTGTGCGTGGAGCACTGCCATCCAGAAATGTTCAGCCGAGATTTGTTTAGGGACCCGTCAGTGCCTGCCCTTAGGATGACCTCAGTCTCTAGCCTCTTCAGAGAGTTTTTGAAAAGTTACTTCTCTGTACCAGGTCTTCGTTATGCCATGTAGGATCTAGTTCCCTGATCAGGAATTGAACCCAGGGCCCCCTGCATTGAGATCATGGAGCCTTAGCCACTAAACCACCAGGGAAATCTCCTCTGTGACTCTTACCAGAGCTTAGCAGTTACCTCCAAAACGCTGGGCATAAACAAATCCTTTGTTTAGGCCAAGTTCATCTTTGTTGCACACAAATGTTTGCACAAAGTGCAAGTATTTGGGAGGGGACCCTAGGAAATGCTGGTAGGAGACTGAGGAAGTGTGGCAGGCGAAGGGAAAGAAAGTCGATGGGTGCCTGATGCCCAGTCACCGCTGTGAATTCCTGATGCTGAAGCCCGCCGGGAAAGTCTGGGAGGCTGAGCAGGACAAGCTTCTCAGCAAAGATCACACTCGAGGAGCAGGGGTGTTTATACACCAGCTCCCCTTAGTATCCAGCAGAAGGCTCTGCGAGGGGGGGAGGTGAACTCCCCTGGGTTTGCTGCTGGCACGTGGGGACAGCCCTGCTGAGTGCAGCGAGGGTGTGTGACCCGAGAAAGGCTCTCAGGCAAGGAGAGGCTGGTGGAGGCACGTGAGGGTACAACCACGCGCACGCACGCGGGGAGGGCAATGGGCTACCGCCCCAGCAGCTTCGGCCACGGGGCCTCCCTTTTCCTTTCCAGATGACAATGCTTTAGGAAAAACCTGACCTATAACTGGGTACCTGCTAATGTCAGACATTGTCGTATGCAAGGACCCCGAGCTCTGGAGCCTGGTGGTGAGGAGAGCCCCCTGCAGCCCCACATCCCAGCCTTGAGCGGGCTGCCCACCTGTGTGTCTCAGTCGTTCCCACAGGGGGTGGCTGTGAGGACTGTGTGAGAGAGGAAGACATTTAGCACAGCACTGACATGGTGTTCCCTGTTTTTAAAATCTTTTGAAATAACCATAGGGATGGGAAGTTGTAAGACTGTGCAGAGGGTCTCCAGGTACCCCTCACCCGGCTTCACCTAATGATGGCATCTTGCATGGCTATAATGCACGGAAACCAGGAGGCTGACATCAGCACAATGTAACAAGTCTACAGACCTAACTTGGAGTTGAGTTTTTGCCTGCTTTCATTTCCCCCTGTTTTTGTTTCATCTTAATAGCTCTGCCAAAGAGACATCATGATCCCCATTTTACAGGTGGAAAAACAGAGGCTGGGAGTTAAGGATCTAATCATGGCTGTCAATCAGCTGCTAAGAGGAGTCCCAGACTCCAATCCACTCTCCTTTTTTTATTTTGAGTGCCAGACATCCCTGTTTGTTTTCTAAATCAAAGTAATTGCTTTACGATGTTGTTGGTGTCTGCTGGACAGCCACATGAATTCGCTCTAAGCATAACGTGTGTCTCCTCCCTGTCGAGCCTCCTTCCCACCCCTCTACGTCATCGCAGAGGGCAAGGCTGCGTTTCCTGGGTATAGGGCAGCTTCCCACTAACCATCTGACACGCGATGGTGTGTGTACGGCAACGCCACTCTCTCAGCCTGTCCCACCCTCCCCTTCCCCCGCTGCTGCACGCTATTTCTGAACTCCAAGCACCCTCCACGAAAACGCAAACTTACGAATTTGCAAGGCTTCCCAGGTATCCCTTAATGTCGAAGGCTGCTGTGAGGGGCTCCTCTGAGGCCAGCCGGAGAGTGCGGTGTTCAGACTTGCAGGGGAGGCTGACCTGCAAGCTGAAGAGAGCCCCAACCACTCACTCATGAAGAGACGCTGTTGCCCTGCACTCAAAGCATGGTCTTCAGAGAGCTGTCTCACCCAGACCGTCTGTGCACTCGCAGGCTCGCCTTCTTTCTCCTTCAGAGTTAAGAACTTGGTGTCAAACATGGTGGTTGCGCCGGGGAAGCCGGCGCTGGGAGCCTCGGCGTGGCTGATTTTGCTTCAGGCACCGGCAAACGGCTATAGGGGCCTTGTGTCACCTTATGGCGACGTGTGGGTTAAAGTGTTGGCCCAGTGTCTCATAAAGGTGTTTTACTCTCTGCTACTGGGGAAGATTTCCATTCTCTTCGTTGTGGCCCTAGGTAACACACCTATTCTCTAAGCGAGTCCCACATTTTATCGTTTTGCTGAGACTCTGGAATTAAGATTTAAAACATGCCAAACAAACCCAAGCTCAAATATTGCTCTTTCTGACTCTTATTTTCTCCCTGGTTGCCTTCACGTGTTGATGGGATTGTGGCGCGTCCCAGGTGAGCCTGCCATTTGGCCCCAAGGCCCACACACACTGAGACCACTGTGATTCCTAAGAAGCTGTCAGCCCGATAACACAAGGACTCAAATTCTGGGTTCTTGTGATACTGCCTTCTTCTGCCCTCCATCGGAAACAACCCATAGATGACTGTCATCCCCAACACGCTTTAATAACTGCACTCCATAATCCAAATTAGTGTCCTATAGAGACCCTTAATGACTTTGGTTGAATTGTTGGCAAATCATTAAGCCGAGTGAGAGAGAGGTTTCTTTTTGAAAATCATAACTGCTTTTCCAGCATCGGTGACAGCTGGTAATTGTGAGACTCGAAGAAGAGCAATTCCCAAGCTCAAGGAACTTTTTGCCAAATGACTTTAAAATTGGACTTCTCTGCAGCTTAGAGCTGTAATTTTTAAATACAACATTTTCTGCGAAACAAAATGTCCAGAGAGGGCTTTTGCAATTTAGTGTTTTTCCTTCCCAAGTACAGTTCCTATGACAAAAACCATGGGAAGCATTTCTACATATGTTTTCGTTGTTAACAGCTTTGAAAGCACGAGTTGCATTTTAGTGGCCAACAATGCTTACCGGTGCCCTCAGAGTGCTGTGTCTAACTCAGCTCCCGGGGGGCCCTGCAGGGAAACGCAATATTCCTGCTGGGAATATTGGTTCCTCTAGCCACAGCCTGGCCTGGCCGGGACGAATCAGGGGCCAGAGATGAGAAGGCGAGACCCAGGTGACGTGGCACCATGGGGCCCACGTATGCATGCCAAGTCGCTTCAGTTGTGTCCGACTCCGCGACCCTGTGGACTGTAGCCCTCCAGAGTCCGTGGACCCGGTGCCCTGCTGTAAAGGACCGGCCGTCAGGTGGTGTGGGTGAGATTACGGCAGAGGTCCATGGAGCTGGAGCTGTGCCCACAGCCACCACCCTACACAGGAAGGAACAGGGTTGGTGTCTGGTCTGGAAAGGAGATTCTGGAAAGGCCGTAGGTCACGCGCTCTGGGCATCAGAGAGGACTGCCTTCCAGACAAGATGGTGCTTGAGAGAGAGGCACTCCCCGCCCCCACCCCAGTGGAAGGTGGAAATCTTGCTCTTTTCCTCCTCGCAACACAACAGGACTTTCATTCTGTTTGAATCCCTGGTTCCTGAGCCGTTGTCCCAGCTGCTGCTGCTGGGGATTGGGGGAGAGGAAGAAGGTTCTTGTGTGTTTAGGATTTTAACAAGGATGCCCAGAGCTCTTCACTGACCCAGGGTGGGATGTTCAGAGCTGTAGTGTGGGTTTGCCCCCCCCCGACGCCGCCCAACTTCCAATGCTTTAATGCAGCGGCCCCCAAGCTCTTTGGCACCAGGAACCAATTTCATGGAAGACAGTTTTTCCATGGACCAGGGGTTGCAGGGGTGGGGGTTGGTTTCAGGATGATTCAAGTGCATTATATTTATCATGCACTTTATTTCTGATCTAATGCCACTGCTGATCTGACAGCAGGTGCTGGTCTGTGACCTGGAGGTTGGGGACCCGTGGTTGAATGGATAGAAGCTAGGAAAAGCATCAAAGGGTTAGACCGTGGGCAACACGTGTCTGCATCTCCATTCCAGTGGCTAAAAAGTCTACACATAACTTGAGAGGTTTTCCCTGGATCTAAAGCCGGCCCAGATAAACCTTCGATCCTGAACCAGATGCTGTCTTTATGGAGATGGGAAGGTGTAGGTCCGGAGCCTGGCCTTGAACTGAACAGATGCTGGTCTTGAACCCTCTCACTATTGAACTTGGTCTGCCCAGGCCATACCCAGCCCACTTCCTGTTGGACAAGGGCTTCCACACTCTTTGAAGAGCACAGAACAGACGTAGGCCCACAGCAGAGAGTCTCTGGGGAGAGACCTCCGGGGCCTGAGGTGTGGGCCAGGCAGGCAGAGGACAGCGTCCCTGGGCACCCCCAAAGCCCGCCTTCCCTACTGTGGCCCCATAGACTGGAGGCACGTCTGGGATGCTGTCCGCTGCTGCTGAGGGAAACAAGAAGGGAAGCGTTTCTGCAGGAAGGAACAAGACGGGGCTGGGATTGCCCCTCCCCGTGAATGCGTGGTCCCTCCCTTCCAAGGAGCCCCGGGTAACACGTGCTGTCTTTGCTCTCCCTTCCTGTAGGTGTAGGCATGAAGTTGACCGACGTTGGCATAGCAACAGAGGCTAAAGGGTGAGTAGTGCCTGTCACTCAACTCTGGATTTCTAAACACCTTCCGGCAGGGGCGATTTTGTGTCCCAGCTATGGATGACAGACGCTCGTGGGATGAATGCAGTTCAATTCTCTAGCTTACCTAAAATATTTATGGACTTTATTCTCCCAAGGAGACACACGTGGTTTCCTAACTTTGAAACAAATAACTCTGAATATATTTCAGAATTAATGATCTGCAGGAGTTCCATGGGCGGAGGGGAGTGCCAGCATTGTTGGGAATTTGTTTTTTCACTAGGAATATTCCATTTTTCTACACTTAATATTTTGACTATTAGCTTCTTTTAAAAATTTGTGCTACTGAGTGCAGTGAATTCAACTTGTATATTTTTAATGTCTTTGCCTGCTTGTGTGCCAAGTTGCTTCAGTCATGTCTGACTCTGCAACCCTATGGACCACAGCCTGCCAGGCTCCTCTGTCCCCGGGATTCTCCAGGCAAGAATACTGGAGTGGGTTGCCATGCCCTCCTCCAGGGGACCTTCCCAACCCAGGGATGGAACCCACATCGCTTATGTCTCCTTACAACTAGTGCCGTCTGGGAAACCTGTATTTTTCCCCTATGCTCTGCACCAAATACTGAGTATTTTAGGCAGCTCCCATGGTTGATTAAAGGGCAGATGACTATGGAAGGGCTTTGATTGACTCTGGTTTCCTAACTTCGGGCATCGCTTTGCTCACTGTGGGGTGAGCAGTGCCCAGCTGGCCCTAAGATCATGTTTTACTGCGGTATCTCTTGAAAAAAACGGTTTCTTTTCTCTGCTTTGCTTGACCACCAGGGAGGAGAAAGCTGTCTATCTGCTCCTTTTTGAAAATAGAGCTCTGGGTTGAAACTGCCGGGCTTTCTCCCACTGCTGATGTCCCCGTGGACTGGGACTGTTTGTAAGGAGGGGGACATGGGGTGGGGGCAGGTGAGTTTTAGAAGGGGTGGCTTGTGTTTTACAATGGAGGCTCTTTTATGGTTCAGGCATGATGAAGCCGACAGATCAGGAGACAGTCGCCACTGAAAAGAGTTTGTTACTCAGTTCCCGAGAGGAAGGGGCTTGCCTGACCACGGCAGGGGGCCACACAGGGAGACCCCAGGGTCAGTCAGGCAGAAGGAGGGGAGGAGAAAACCTGGGCAAGAGCTTGGACTTGGGTCGTCTGTAAATTTCCGGGAGGCTCTGGGGTGTGGGGCTGGGTGGTGTTGCCCGGTGCCTGCCCTGTGGTGACTGGGGCAGGGGCCCCAGAGTGTGAGACCTGGTAAAGCGGATGGTGGGAGTGGCCTGCAGGTTGGTTAGCTGGCCTATGCGAGGAGTTCTAGAAGGCCCGTCGTCGTCACTAGGAATTGGCTGACCCTGGCAGGGGGAGCCCCCATAGAGCCTGCAAAGCTGCAGATCTCAAAGCGTCAGACACAGACGATCAAACAGCATGACTGACAGAGCTCACTCTCCTGCAGCCGGGAGCAGCATATTTACCTCAGTTTCTGGTGATTTCAGACCATTGGCATCAGCAGCCCTTTAACAAGTACAATCTTCAGTTAGTATTTGAAAGACGGAGAGAAGAAGGGATTTGAGAAAAGTAAAAAGGGTAACACTCTTCTAACCTCCAGATCGACCAGTCTGATTCATGAAGTTCTCAGCAACTACACAGAAGCTTTTAATCTGGCTTTAGAACAAAGAAGCAGCTTGACTGTGTTCCTGCTCAGGATAATAGCATTTCGCGGTAGAACGATCTCCATGCTGCACCCCCACAGCTGGCCAGAGCCCTGTCTACGAGTCAGGGACGTGGGTCCTGGCCGTGGGCTTGTCAAGAGCGTCTGTTGTGGGGAGTGGCTATGATGTAGTGAGAGCAGGGAATTTTTTTTTTTTTAAAGACTTGGGTTCAGATCTTGGTCCTGCCACCTACTTCTGATTCTCCTATTGGTAACCTTGCTTCTTGGCGTCATAGACATTTGGCCCCAGTGATGAAAGGGACGACCTTGCATCCTGTTTTGCCCAGGACAGTATCATTTCATGCCTGCCATCCTAGCATCCGGTCTAGTTATTTGTCCTGAGCAAGCTTCCCTGCTCAGATAAATGTATGGTGCCCCCATTTATTTATTTACGGAGAGATTTTCCTGGACCTCAGAAGAATTTCCCAAGTTAGAGTCTTCCTTCACAGGCATCGTGTCCTTTGTAGGATATGGAAGACCCAGGCATCGCGCAGACCTGCTTTGAGTGCTGGGTTCTTGTCTCACCGGCTCTCTGGACGTGAGTCCCGATGTTCTCAAAGCCACCGAGGCACAGATGGGGACCCAGGCTGGTCCTGAGAACCCCCCAGCTCATCTGCATCTCGTCCCTGAGGCTCAGCACGCGCTTGATAAACACTGGGTCTCCTTCTTCGGCTCATGCCCCAGCCTGACCTCAGAGTAGGCGAATTCCATACCATTATTTGGAACCACTTTCCACCAAAACAAAGCAGAAACCTGCCCAAGAAGTTTCAAAAACTAAGACAGGCATAAGAATGATTTAAGACGTCTTTTTAAAAGCATCTTTACAACTTCCAGGAACCTGGACCATATATTTTATTTTTCTTGTAATTTAAAAAAGAAATCCAACCCCTTTGGTTTTGTTCTCAGCTTTAATGTGACTTATCTATCCTGGGACAGTTGCCCAGGACCCATTAGAGCCAAGAGCTGGCACCCAGTGCAAAATGTTGTCTCTTAAGTATTACTTACTGCCTCCTCCCTGAAGAGGGGGTGGGAGAGAAGGGCATTTTGAAATGTCTGAGAAATATTGGGTATTAGATCATCTTGTCCACTGTGTCTTTAAAAACCTTTTATTTAAACTTTTGCAGTCACTTTTTTTTTCCTCTAAAGAAATGTTTCTTAGCTCATTTTGAAAAAACTAGCAAAAGAGGAATCTCCTCTGATCAGAGTACAAGGCTTGGGGTTTGGGAGGTCTCTTTGGAGGTCCCTGGGGGCTGTGTCCATCATCTGTTTCCCGTTGTCCTTCTTCCCAAGGACAGAGCAGGAGGTGCAGGGAAAGGGAGCTGCCTGATCACAGGCTGCAAGGAGTCCCTAGGGCCAGGAGGTGAGATTCTGCTGAAGGAACTTGAGGAAAAGTCAGAGCTGCAGAAGGGAGCCTGGGCAGTCAATGCGAGAGATTCGGGGAAGGGTTTCAAGCACCAAGGCATGGTAAACAGAAGTCTGTGTGGGACACAATCTCGAATCGGGGAGAGAAAGGCTGGGGAGCCTGGCGGGTGTCACAGGCTCCAGAGAGCAGGTAGACATGGCCAGGCCCCAGGCTGCTGCTGCTGAGTCGCTTCAGTCGTGTCCGACACTGTGCCACCCCAGAGACAGCAGCCCACCAGGCTCTGCCGTCCCTGGGATTCTCCAGGCAAGAACACTGGAGTGGGTTGCCACTTCCTTCTCCAGTGCATGAAAGTGAAAGTCACTCAGTCGTGAGCAGCTCTTACTGACCCCATGGACTGCAGCCCACCAGGCTCTTCCGTCCATGGGATTTTCCAGGCAAGAGTGCTGGAGTGGGGTGCTGTTGGCACCTTCTCTTTACTCTTAGCAAGCCCCCAGGGCTGGCTTCCTGCATCTGTGCAGCAGATGGCCAGGTTGCCTGCTCTACTGAAGCCTGGGGACGGGCGCCCCCACCCTGAGAAGCAGTGCTCCGTGTGGGCATCGTTACATGTGTTCTTTTAATCACGTTGAAAAGAACAACTAGACACGGGCGGGAGAAACAGTGACGAGGCAAATCTGACTTTAACAACGATCAAGAATACCTTTAAACCAGAAGCTTAGAAGGTCTCCCAAATTTAGGCTCCATGCTTTCTTGGCTGGTGGTCAGGATCTTTTGCAGAAGGGGGAACTACTAGCTCATTACAAGAAATTTCGTGTCTCAACCAGAACGATATATTTGGCTGTAGACACCTCAGTAAATGAGACCTGGCTTATTCTCTTGTTTAGTGATGCTAGGAGGTGTGAGACTATTTTAAGATCGCTTATAGTATTAGAAAACAGGTAGCCGTCATGACTTATTCCAATGCAGCTTTACCTGGTGGTATGATCCTTGTAGCTCAGTCGATAAAGAATTTGCCTGCAGTGCAGGAGACCCGGGTTCGATCCCTGGGTTGGGAAGATCCCTTGGAGAAGGAAATGGCAACCCACTCCAGTATCCTTGCCTGGAAAATCTCATGGACAGAGGAACCTGGTGGATTGCAGTCCATGGGGTCGCAAAGAGTCGGGCACGACTGAGCGACTCACACACACACACACACATGATCCTTAACACTGAAGTGTGGAATATTCTCCTGGAATACTTCATACCCCCACACTCCTTCAGCAATGTTAAGTACCAAAACTTCATGTTATAATGTGTGGCAAGTCGGATTGCGTCAACATCTAATAATCCATCTTCTAGGCAGACCAAAGATACTAACCCCACTGTCGAACATGTTTCTGATTTGAAAATGGCTCAGCCATTTAGAGTTCTCTGAAGGGCGAGAAGGAAAAATGCCTAATCCTGTAATATAAGACTCAGAAATTTAACCTAATCCAAGTCCGTGTAAACCAACACCTGTTGGGAACCGAGCCACAGCTGTCTCAGTGGGTCCTGCAGACGCACACCTGGCCCCGTCTGCCCACTGTTTCTGGGGAGAAGGCAATGTTGCCATCCGGCCAGTAGAGGACGGCAGAGCCAAGCTTTTGTCCTCTGTAATCTCTGCCCCAAAACCCGCTTCGTGTTGGTGAAAGACAAAGAAAAGAACCCTGGACAGATTTCTTCCGAGGCAGTGAGCCTTGAACTAAACTAGGGTTGCTATAAATAGGCACAGACGACCCCCTCTCTGTGGCCACCAGGTGATCAGCCAGTGTCAGGCCCGCAGGATCGTAGCGTGTGTCAGAGTCCCTGACCCGGGAGCCAGGGCTGGGCAGAATCACAAACAGCTCGTTATTGCAGAGGGGCAGCCGTGGGGGACAAGGCCCCCGTATCACGGAGGACGCTCGGTGAGGGCAGTTCCCTTAGGGAACCAGGCCCTCCTGGTGTCGGTGTGACGCCACGGAGCCCGAAAAATCGGCACAGCCTCCCACACTCAGTCAGCTGAGTTCCAGAAAAAGCACTGCCCTCCAGCCAAGAGCAGCCCCTGGGGAGCTCTGCATTTGGGGGTGATGCCACCTGGGGGTGCTTAACCCAGACTCAATCCCGAGACACCACGGTGCCCAGGGAGGAAGGGCCGAAACGAAGTTGTGGGCGGAAGGGGGTGGGCTCTGACACTGGAGAAACAGCTCAGAACAAGCTTGGGGTGTGGTCACATGGGTATGGGGTCGTGTGTGTGTGTGTGTGTGTGTGTGTGTGTGTGTGTGTGTGTGTGTGTGTG
>SJYF01000661.1:236356-250590 GCA_006410515.1 Procapra przewalskii
CTCCCCTCCCCACTCCCCGTGCTGCTCCCAGCCCAATGACCTCCCTCTCCCTCCTCCCTGGGTGGGAGAAGAAAACTGGCCTGCCTTTCTCCTTTGATTCTAAAAGGCCTGTTTGGGGGAAAAGCAATAAAAATTGTATTTTCATCTTGCCTTGTTTCCTGTTCCTAGCACAGCGATCCGTTTTTCCTCGAGGCTGCATCACATCCGCCTCGCCGCTCCCAGGACAGTCCATTCGGGGAAGAGAGAAGAAAGCAAGCACCCACTATCTGTTACTCTTCTCCTTTAGAAAGCTGTGCTGGTTGTTCGGTCGTGTCCGACTCTGCTACCACGTGGACGTTAGCCCGCCAGGCTCCTCTGTCCGTGGGATTCTCCAGGCAAGAATACTGGGGTGGGTTGCCATGCCCTCCTCGAGGGGATCTTCCCGACCAAGGGATCAAACCCAGGTTTCCCCCATTGCAGGCAGATTTTTTACCTCTTCTCTAGAATCAGGACCCAATTTTGTTCAGAGAGGAAAAGTGCTTCGTTAAAATACTGTTTCCCAGACTCCCTTGCAGTGGAGCACCGTCTGGCTCACAGTTCTGACCAGTGAGGCCTAAGTACTCACCAAGGTGGGGCTTCCAGGAACTTTCTTTAACGAGGATTCAGTTAGAGTGTAACTGCACTTCGGGCCCTTCATCCTTTAAGACTTTCCCTCCTGGAACATGAGCTTGATAGCTGGGGCTCTAGTAATCATTTTGTGACAATGAGGACAGAATAGGACGGACACACAGAAAGACATAAATTGCTGAAGAGAATACAGTCCTGCTGCACCAGCCCCAGGCGCTTTACCTCCTGATTTTTAACTAAAGGAGAGAGAGAAAAAAATCTTCATTTTTGTCTAAATGACTTCTTACTTGATACATCCTTTTATGTAAGATGTTCCTCTTAAAAAATAAAGCTCCCAAAGTCATTCAAAACAGAACATCTCGTCAACAGCAGCCGGGCGCTCGTTCTGGCTGTGCATTACTGCCGCCTGGCGCTCTCTAAAGATGTCAGTGCCTGGGTCCCCCTCAGAGATCCTGAGGCGACCCAGTCTGGGGCAGAGCCTTAGGCAACACGACTTTAAAGCTCTCAGGGTGATTATGACGTGCAGCCAGCCGTGGGTCCCAAAACTGCTGTTCTAGTTTCCAAGGCAAGAATAATTGGTTAATTGATTCCTTCTGCTCTCATTAAACACTGATGGGCACCGTGGTGGACCATGTCTGTTGCCCAGAGGTTTATCAGCGTCACCTGCAGGGCTGATTAAAGCACAGGTTGCTGGCCCCGCGCCCAGAGCTTTGGCTTTACTGGGTCTGGGGTGGGCTGGAGAATCTGCATTTCTAACAAGCTCCCAGGATGTCCATGTGGTAGTGAGGGGCCAGAGCAATAAAACCAGGTGTCTGTCTTTCGTCCGCAGGCCCTTCCTGCTCTGCCATCCCTCTGGGCCCCGAACGCGCTGCTTTGCTCTACTCTTGTGCCCTCCTTGGAAAGCAGAACATTAGCTTGCTCCCTCGGAAAGGACTTTTAGGCAGTACCACTCTAGAAGCTTAGGCCAAGACCCTTTCCTCCTCTGAAAAAACCTTCACTGTCTTCCAAGTTTCCACTCAGAGGTCACCTCCTCCAGGGAGTCTTCCTTTCAGCCCCCACATCTGTGCTCCCAGAGGCCTTGGTCCCTCTGTCTCTTTGCATTTGAGTACAGTTGCCTTGTTGAATCCCTTTTCTCCTAAGACAGAAATAAAGCTTCCTCTCTCTCTGCCTGGGATTCAGCTGAAGCTCCAATACTTTGGCCACCTGATGCAAAGAGCTGACTCATTGGAAAAGACCCTGATGTTGGGAAAGATTGAGGGTAGGAGGAGAAGGGGACGACACAGGATGAGATGGTTGGATAGCATCAGAGACTCGATGGACATGAGTTTGAGCAGGCTCCAGGAGTTGGTGATGGACAGCGAGGCCTGGCGTGCTGCCGTCCATGGGGCTGCAAAGAGCTGGATGTGACTGAGTGACTTAACTGCCCTGGTCTCTGTCTTCCTCACCCTCCAAACACACTTTGCTTTGGGGACTGTCGGTGTTATTTCGCTCGGCAGAAGTTGTCTTGCCGGCACCCCAAGCCTCCTGCCCTTTCTGCCTCTTGTTCTGAGTTCCCAGTCCCAGAGTCGTTGCTTAGAACAGTAGTGCTCCCCTGGGGGTGATTTTGCCCCCCATCAGGGGCTCTGTGCACCTCTGGAGATATTTCTGGTTGTCACACCTGGGAGGCTCTACCGGCCTCTACTGGGTCCAAACCAGGGACGCGGCTCAATGTCCTCTGTCCTTCGGACAGTTACCAGCGACAGGAAATCCTCTGGCCCAAACTGTCAGTAGTGCGGAGGCCGAGAGGCCCTTCCCCTGTAAGGCCTCCCCGAGAGTGGCGAGGCCCCTCTGCCCAGGCCCAGCAGTGCTGGGGGGGTGGGTTAGTGTGCTCAGTCTGTAACAACAGTTCCTCGGGGTGGGCTGCAGGGGTCTCCACCAGCACAGCTGAGAATCCTCAGGCTGGTGATGGCAAGGATGACGGCAGTCATTCTGAGCTGAGGCCGGAGGTGCACGAGGCAGGCCCTCCTGGGCTCAGGGGCAGCTGAGCGGAGCTGGCATCTCAGAGACGGAGGGACAGCGCCATCTTTGTAGGAGAGCTGCTGGGAAGGAGAAGCCTCACAGAGCCGAGGAACTGGCAGAGAGGGCCTCGGGAAGGACCGTGCCTGGGCGCCCTCGGGAACCCCAGCCTCTGCCCCATCGCTGCGAGGCCTTAGCTCAGTGGCTCTGGGAAACGGGCCGGAACCCTGGCAGGAAATGGATCCCAGGTGGGGCGAGCTCACGAAGAAGCGCCCTGAAGCCGTTCTGCCAGATCTTGGCTGGCAGCTCTTTTCAGACGAGCTTCTCTGACCCACGTCGCGGCGTGTGAGGGTCAGAGCAGCGCTCCTTGCCACTTGGAAGAAATCAGCCTCTGTGGGGCAGCCCCAGGGGCCTCAGAGGAGGCTGTGGTTTGTGTCCAAGATTTCAGAATGTAGTGTAGATGGTAGGATCCCTCCAGAGATGCAAAGAGAATGTGCCAGTGGAACCAGCTGGGCACAAGAGCACACGTGTCTATCACAAGACACTGGAGAGCAGAAGGCCGCCCACAGGAGGGCCTGAAGCGCAGACTAGAGGCCTTGGTGTATGCTTAGGCGAATGGCTTGCTTCCAGTCAGAGCTCCTTAGCCCTCGGGGGGTCAAGGACCCTCGTGACAGTTGGATGACAGCTCTGGACCTTCACCCTGGGAAAGTGCATCTACGCATAAAAGGCCATTGTCAGCTTCGAGGGGTTGGAGGATCACTCTAGTTGCATCCCTGGCCTTGGGATTTAATGCATCCATCCTCAGGACCAGAGAAATGCCAGCATCTCAGGCTGGCATCTGGCATGAGAGCCACAGAGCAGATGTTCAGATGATTAAAGACAAGGTGTTTGGCAGGAAAAGAGGCCAGTGGATGAGAGAGACAGGCAGCCGCATATTTGTAACATGGATATTGGCCAAAATGAAATATTGATTAGCAATTATATGGTCCAGTGAGTGGGGACAGGTCCCTGGAGCCAGGCATGCAATTCTTGGCTTTACCAATCATTTATGTAGGCAACAAATACTTATCACAAACCCACTGTGTGTGAGCTGAGGATACAGCAAGGTTCCTCTCCTTATGTGCCCAACCTTCCAGGCTGGACTCGGAAAATAAACAAGTCAAGTCAGGTGGTAAAGAGTGTTACAACGATGGGGGAAGGCTTCACTGAAATGACAGCTTTGAGCAGATACAAGAAGAGGGTGAAGGAGTGACGTGTGCCCGCGTCTGGGAGAAAAGCTCTGGACAGGAAGCAGCAGGAGCACATGTCCTGGGGCAGATGCACACTTGGCACGTCTGAAGATCAGCAAGCTGGTGGGTGTGCCGTGGAGTGAGCAAGGGGAAGAGCAGGAGGAGGTGAGGTCTGTCTGCGAGGGAGGCATGGGATCCTTGGGTTTTGTTCCCAGTGGGATGAGAAGCCATTAAGGGATCGTGAGCAGGGAAGTAACATGATCTCATTTAGGTCTTTAAAATTAATTGAGAGCAGTGGAGAAAGTGAATGGGCATGGTAAACATTCTCATGATAATATTAATAACAGTCATATTCTCTTGCTTTGTCAGATAAGTTATTCACTCTTCCTCGATCTTGATGTGGGGTCAGCAAACTTTCTCTGTAAATGGTCAGATAGTAAATATTTTAGGCTTTGTGGACTATATGGCCTCTGCCATCTCCACTCTGCTCTGCCTTTGGAGCTTGAAAACAGCCATCAACAGCAGGTAAATGAATGACCCTTGCCATGTTCTAGGGGACGAGCCATCCCAACCTGCCTGGGACAGAGGGGTTTTCCAGAATCTAAGAGTCACCTCTTTCTTAGCTCAGCTGAGATAATGTGGGCAAGTGGGGATGGCTGGCAAATTCCAAGAAACCTTTGTGAACACTGAAATTTGCATTCTGTGTATAATTTACATATCATGAAATAACATTGTTTTAATCTTTTCCCCAATACTTAAAAAAATCATAAAAGCCATGCTTCGCTCACGCAAAAACAGTCTGTGTTTGACCCACATGCTGTAGGCTGGCAACCCCTGGCCTTGAGGACCCATCAGTGACAGGCATGACCAGGCATACCTGCCCTTCAGTGTTTCCCCTCCATCAGGCCACCAGGGATCCCAGCCCCTGCCACCTCTCTAGCCCCATCCCCTGCAGGTCCCCATGTTCCTGCTGCACCAGCTGGCTTCAGGGTCTTTGTTCCAGACTCCATTCCACTTGAAGACTTGACATATGCCGCCCCCTTTTCCTGAGAATTCTTCCCCTACCTTTTCATCTGGAGAAGGAATAGCTCCTGCTCAGAGTGAAAGTTACATATTACTCTCTGCTTTAGACTTTCTCATCCACACGCCGTTTGTTTTTTCTGCCCCAAGACTGACCGGCAGCCTATGTCCCGGGCTGGAGTGACAAGATGCTCCAGTGGGAATACAACCAGTTGTCTGGCTCAAGAATCCAAACTGAGATATACGGGGAAGAAGTCAGTTGGTAGCATAAGAAGAAATTGAAAAGACTCCCCATGGAGGCAGGCAAGCACAAACCATGAGGTGGTAGGGCCATGAGACCCCAGAGAAGCAGAACATAGGCGTAAGCAGTAGTTACAGTGGAGCAGAAGCTGGAGGCGAGGATGGAGGCAGAAAAGGCAGCAGGAAGAGCAGCGGTTACGATGGCTGAGGCTCGACTCACAGCAACAGCCTGCGGGGTGGCCAGGCTCTCCAGGCTCTGGGGTACTCTTGAGTCCTGACTATCTTTCCACTCTGTGCAAGGCCTTGCCTTATGACTGTTTGGGGCTTCCGTGTGATTCCTATCCTCTGACTGCCGTGTAGCCCCTTCCAAAACAGCTCTCCCCAGCTCAGCGCCTTACATGTAGCAAGTCTGCGTGTAATGTGAAATGTGTAAGAATCTCATCACTCGAGATGATCTAAGAAAAAACTGCTTCCCGCAATCAAAACTTCCTACCACACCACTTACATTCTGAGGTCATGATTTGTATCCACTTTCTTGGGGATGAATATAGGGCTCTTTCCATGTCTTCCACAGTTCAGCACATCGATCGCTGTAATTGCTGAGCAAAGGATCCTATCTGGAAGAGCCTGAGCTCGTGGAGAGACAGGGCATGTGTGTGCCCAGTCACTCAGTCATGTCTGATTCTTTGCAACCCCATGGACTGCAGCCCACCAGGCTCCTTTGCCCTGAGATTTCCCAAGCAAGAACACTGGAGTGAGCTGCCAGTGACCTGCCATGTCTATCTCCAGGGGATTTCCCAACCCAGGGATCGTACCTGGGTCTCTTGCATCCCCTGCCTTGGCAGGCAGACTCTTTACCACTGGGCCACCTGGGAGCCCAGAAAAAATCTCCGGTACAGGTTGGTAGGGCGCTGGGAGGGGGACCCTAAATACAGCAGTTCCCATCCAAAGGGTGGGTGAGAATCTCTCACTTCTTTGTATCCAGCAGTTATTGAGAGCCAAGTGGGAGACAGAACATGCTGTCCAGAAGACAGGCAGCCTTAAGAAATGAGAAGGACTTTAATTGGCTCTTCACTGGGCTAAATGTGGCAGGAAAGTGAAGAGACTGGTTCTCCAGGCGGAATAAGATTAGTTCTCATCTGGCATGTTTAATGGGTCAGCAGACACTCAATCGAACAAGCTCTTCTACTCCTCTCCCTCTCTGCCACAAGCCTTTGAAAACTCATTTTATCAAAATTAAAGCTAGATTCTGCTGTCAGCTGCTGCTGCTAAGTCGCTTCAGTCGAGTCCGACTCTGTGCGACCCCATAGATGGCAGCCCAGCAGGCTCCCCTGTCCCTGGGATTCTCCAGGCAAGAACACTGGAGTGGGCTGCCATTTCCTTCTCCAGTGCTCATAGGGAAAAGTGAAAGTGAAGTCCCTTGGTTGTGTCCGACTCCTAGCTACCTCATGGACTGCAGCCCACCAGGCTCCTCCGTCCATGGGATTTTCCAGGCAAGAGTCCTGGAGTGGGGTCCCATTGCCTTCTCCTATGCAATCACTATGTTACATTAAATAACAATGTGCTTGGACACAGTCAGGTATCCTGTGGCCTCACATGAAGTGATGGGCAGCAATATCCCCAGAGAAGAAGCTTCAATAAATGGTCTGAGAAATGGACAATTCATGGAGATTTAAGGCAAAGGAATGGTATCAGAGGGGAGGAGAAGGCGGAAGGAAGGGAACTTCCGAAAACATCAGAGATGCTCACAGCTCCATTGTCATAATCCAGAAACACTCTAATCCTACCTGGAGGCCTTTTCACAAACTGAACTAAGGGTGGGGAGGTGGTGGACAGAACATACCTTTGTAGAACACAGAAAAAATGCTTCTTCAGCACCAACACTGATACTGGTATCACTTGTCAAGATGCTTTCACAGACCTGCAGAACCCAGCTGAGGACTGTGCCGCATCCAGCCCCCAGTAATGCCTCCCAGAGGTGAAGGCCCGAGCTCCCCCAGGACACGCACATGCCGCGCCCCGCCCCGGCCCCGGGACTGTCTGGACGTGCGGGGTGGCCATCCTCAGACATCACCCTCGCAATATCGAGGATCGCTTGGTGAACGGTCGCTGTCCGACTCGGAACATTATTCACACTGAAGTTGTTCGGCATGTGTAGGAACGCAGAGACAGGCCAGGAAGGGAGCTCTGGGTTCACGGGCTGCGGCTTCTGCATCTGTGCCAAGTCAGTCGTTTCCAGCGCATTTTCCAAGCCTGGAGCAGGTCCGTGTCCAGCTTGCGGCACATCCCATTAGCTCTCTGTACATTTCTTTCAGACTTTCTCTCTGAGTCGTCCTGAACACGCTCTCCTTGAGTTATAGACGAATGTCCTTGACTTCCTTCTTCAGGGCCTCCAGAGGCAGCTGCTCCTCCTCCTGGAGCAAAATGTATATCCTCTGGTATCAAGCTGTAATCATGAGCTTCCTTAAGGCCACACATTCCTTCAGTTCAGTTCAGCCGCTCAGTCGTGTCCAACTCTTTGCAACCCCACGAATCGCAGCACGCCAGGCCTCCCTGTTCCTCACCGTCTCCCGCGGTTCACTCAGACTCAGGTCCATCGAGTCCGTGAGTGACTGAATTTTTCCACCTTCCTGGTTCATAATTTGCATTTCTTCTCTCATTTTCCGTAAAGAGCCCATTCTCCCCAGAAGTTTCTCCCGGGGTTCCTCAGCAGCCCTGTGTATCGGCCTGTGGCTGTGAGCCGCGTGCTCGGGGCGTTCAGAGCAGGGTCTGGTCAGCCTCACACAAGAGGCCTTGGGCTCCGGTATGTCACAGGCCTGCTCCTCAGAGCTGGGTGGTGGTCAGCTCTGGCCTGCCAGCAAAGGCTCAGACAGGGACGGCAGAAGTTGTGCCCACGGTTTATGCAGACGGGGTCCAGGAAGCAGTTCATGCGGGTGGAGCAGGTGACTCCCTTCTGAGGCAGCTCCTAATGAATTAATTTGGAATACTGGGTAATGAAATCCTTGCCAACCCCAGCGGTTGTGATGGGCAGGGACAAGTCCTGCCTGTAGGGGGCAGTATTGCAAGAAGAGAGGGGTCCCGGGCTCGGCGCTGGGAACGGGGACGCTTGCCTGAGCGCTTTGGCTGGAGGTCTTAGCACTGGCATTCTAGAAAGGAAGGGAAAGTCCCAGTTGAATGAGATCTTAAAGGAATTTTACCTAGCTCTCGCAAAATTTAAAATTCTTCACATACACATGCACTACAAATACACATATACAAGCACACATGGGTGTGCACACAGAAACACACGCCCCTGCCAAATAGTAAAACGTGTTTCTTTCACTTAAAAGGTGGTCTTTTTTCTGAGGCTGTTTGGCTGTACTTTTGAGAGGGGAATGCCCCACCGGATAAATCCCAGGTTCATAGTTTCACTGCTTTCTGGGGAACTGCCGGGAAACGTTTTGGAGACAAAAGGTAAACTTCTAACACTTCACTTGTTAAGGTCATGACTGAATTTCCCTTTAATCAGGTGGCTGCCTGAAGCCCCAGTGCTGTGTCTTACCCTTATTTATGCCTTTCTCTCATACCACAAATGGCGATTCATCCTTCTTCCTCCCCACCCCAGCCCCCGTATCCCTTCTCTTTCCTTCACAGAATCTGCAGTTCAGTTCTGCCCTCATTTGTCTGCGTTCTCACTAGACTATACTCTATATACTGGGAGTATATAGGGTATACTGGTGTGGTCTATGCTCCATATTCTGGGAGACGACCTCACCTCTGCTTCAGCGACCACCTTGGCACCTGACACGTAGTAGGAACACACGGTTGATGTTGGCTGAAGGAATGTCTTCATCTTGGAATCCCATGCAGAGTGTTTAAATATTCTCAGTATATGATAAGTATGCCTCACAGACTTTTTTTTCCCCAGATCACATAGTGACCTGCTTTCTAAATCAGGCTATCTTATGAGCGGACCTTGGGAATGAATCTCAGTAGCCATCCACACTGGAGCACTCCCTTCTGAGGCAGCTCCAGTCCTTCCGTGCAGTTTCCAACCCTCCTTTTCCTTCAGAAAGCCAGGAAGAAATTGAATATTCAAGGGAAGAGAGTGGATGCCCTCACCGGTCTCCTCCCCAAAGGCCCTGGGGCGCCCGCTGTGGCTTTGCCCCCAGTGGCTTCCTTGAGTTCCTGCCAAAGGAGGGGACTGGACGGGCAGTTGGGCCTCTGGCTGCTGGCCTCGGGCTGGCTCTTCACGACAGGGAAAGAGGCAGGGGTGCTGTGGCAGGGCCCCAGGCCGCATCTTGAAAGAGCCAACTCACGGCTCACCAAGCTCCTGTGAGGACTGTTCTTCATGCGTGTAACTGAAGAGCACTCGAATCCAGCCCCCAACTCCTCCTCGGGCCCCGCAGCAGATCCCGAGCTGCCCCTGAGGCTGGCGAGTGAAGTGAAGAGAGCCAGATCTTTCCCTCACAGCCCTGCCGCCCAACCCGACAAATCGCCCTGGACCTGCAACCTGTTGGCAAGCAGCCTCATCAAAACGCGTGCGTGATTATTTTCCCAACAGTAACTAATATATACATATATATATATAACCTCAAACATTCAGGGTTTCTCCATCTGAAAAGACATGGAGGGTGTAACTAAAGTCCGTGGTGCCCTGTCTGGGGCTCCGTGATGGTATCTGGTGCCCTGAGGCCTCTGTGACTACCCAACAACTCCTGCATGGGGAGCAGCTGGGGAAAGGGACGGGCCTTTTCCCTGTGTCCCCAGAGCCCAGGACAACACCAGACAGTCACCGCACAAGCCTTGCCTGTCCAGGGAATGGGAAGGATGCAGAGAAAGCGCGTCATCACAGACTGTCCTCCGAAGTCTAGAATACCAAACCTGGGCGGGGGGGTCTCCTTGAAGCCTGAGGAAGAAGGTTCTCAGATGAACAGAAGAGTGGGGGACTTGACGTGGCGTCTAGCGACTCAGTCAGCAAGCGCTGCTTGACTCCCATTCGTGCCCACTCTTGGCGGGTGATACTCAACAGACCACCACGGGAATGAAGCGGCCAGGCCAGCATCCACCTCAGCCACAGACAGATGGGATGATGGCCTGAGCATATTCCTTAACCTTCTGGGCCTCCATTTACTCATGGAAACAAAGAGGAAATGGGTTTCTAGTCTAACAATATACTGTCTTCTGAGTCAAGGAAGTAACCACTCAGAAAACAGATTTAAGAAGCATTGAAAAAACAAGGGGAGAATAGCTCTCTATATATGTTAACTGTTATGCCAACTCACAGGCCCTCCTCGAGGCTGGATGGAACACTGGGCAGGCCCTCAGTGGCAACAGGCATGTTCCAGGTACTGGAACATTCTAAGGTGAAAGGATTCGCCTCGCAAAGTACAGGCCTATCTCCTGGGGGAAGAAGACATCTTAACGTGGCTGCCTGGGCTGTCTGCCCAGGTGGGATTTTCACGGCACTTCCAAGTGAACCCTTTCATCTTGCGAATGACATTCGGAGTCAGTAAGTGTCCCTGGGATGCTTTTTGCAGACAACCAGCAGTAATCATCCCAGTGGGAGCTGGAGAGATGCAAGCTGGGCTGGCGAAGGAGGCTGTGATTAGAGATGGGGGTGTCCGGCTGGAGGAGACATGGCCTCCCTCCATGCGCTCCTCACAGACCTGCGGGAAGAACGGGTCCCCAGCCCTGAACACGGCCCAGACTCGGGCAGGAATTGCAACGAGCTGTCACGTGAGCCAAGCTGGCGGAAAGGACGCAGGTTGTCCTTTTTTGGGGCTCCCTGTTTAATTCCATCTGGGCATAATCTCGAATCTCCCAGGTGGCTCTAGTGGTATAGAACCCACCGCACCGGCCGACATAAGAGACACAGGCTCCATCCCTGGATGGGGAAGATCCCTGGAGGAGGAAATGACAGCCCACTCCAGCATTCTTGCCTGGAGGATCCCATGGACAGGGGAGCCTGGTGGGCTGCAGTCCACGGGGCGGCCAAGTCAGGTTCAACTGAGGTGGCGTAGCACCCAGCCACAAGCAAAACCTCAGGGTGAGTGCGAGTGAGGAGGACGCATGAGGCCAGCCTGGAATCGTGGCTGAGCCTGTGAACGCACTCTGGGGCTGGCAGTGCCTCTGGTTGGCTGGGTCCCTAAGTTTGCTGGTCTGTGTCTGAATAGTTTGGCCACCTGCTTCCTGATCCCAAACTACTGCTTAGATGTTCCTTCTCTACCCTTTGACTTCCCAGTTTCAGGGTTTCGTGATACTTGGCTTTCTCTGCCTCTGGAGACCTCACAGGGAAAGATTGTCCTGTGACTTACCCCTCTCCTCTCCTAGGGGCTTCCACAGATCCCCAAGAAGGCAGACGGGGGCTGAGAATACTGATCCAATACCAGGATGTTAACCCAGCTTCCACGCAGCCTCAGTGGTGAAGCATGAGGCCATGTGGAATAACCCCCAGGTCAAGGAAGGATAATAGCTAACGGACAGAACCTTAGACTCAGGAGACCCACGTGAGCTGTACCTGCGTGAGCAGACCACTGCAGAACCACGCCCGGTCCCAGTGGATACCGAGTCTCTGCAGATCCAGTCCTGGCAGCTTTGTTCTGCGTTGTCTGGTCAAGCGAAATACTGTGCATGGAGTGATTCGTGTAAAGTCGCGCACTCTGTCTATTCTCCTTCAATTAGCATGCTCTCCAGAAAAACAAAAGAAGTATCAGTGTGTGAATCATTTCAGGGGGGTCTGGCTCCCCTCTTGAGTGTGAACAATGTCAGGAGGGAGGAAATGGGAGGGGAAGGAGCTGGGGGTCAGACAGGAGAGGACCCTCCTCTTCTCTGCATGGAAGTCCCTCGGGCCCTGTGCTGTGAACACAGGCGTGTGCACTGGACTCATGTGGTCCTTTCCAGCTAGGAACCCAGAACTCTTTTGCAAAGTTTTGTTCATTTGATTCCCCCTCAAAATGTAACTGGAGCAATTAGAATAGTCTCAGACAGATCGTGAGCCAGTGGACACCCATTAATTTAAAAGCCTCCCCAGTGCCTAGGGCAGTGCCTGGCCCACTAGCCACTCAATACATGTTCACTTGATAAATGAGGGGTAAATAAATAAATAACTCAGAGAACTGGCCTCTGAGGGCCACTCCAGCCCCTTTCAACTTGACTAAGCCTGGTGGTGGCTTAGTTGCTCAGTTATATCTGACTCTTGCGACCCCATGGACTCTAGCCCACCAGCCCTCCGCTCCACTGGAGCGGGTTGCCATTTCCTTCTCTAGGGGTTCTTCCTGACTTTTAGGGATCAAACCCGCATCTCCTATATTGCAGACAGATTCTTTACCACTGAGTCACTAGGGAAGCCCCTGATTAACCATATATGTGTTCATTCAGCCAAGTCACAGGAGAGAAGTTTTAGCCCAGCATAGACAGAACCTACTTTTTACTTTAAATGCTTCTCACAGAAAGAACGTGTTTCAAACCAGGCCACCCAGTTGGCCAAGTGTCCCAGGTGCGCCGCCGGGTTTAAAATGCTCAGATTAGCTATGGCAGCCCATGTGTAGTTTATGTAATTTCCTGATGGAAACCCATCAAAACATAAGAAGGAGCTCGCATACAAATTCAGTAGTCAGCCTGGTGACTGATTAAAGTCAGTAGGAATCAAACACGTTCTAGAATTTCTGAAAGCTCATTTAAGCCATGTACAAGTTTATTCGAAAGTTGTCTTCATGATGACAAGTAGAAGATCCTCAGACCTTCATACCTCATACCTGTAAGCATGTGGTTTACAAACCCTCAATTTAAACCAGTGTTAGTTTTCTGCATCTACCATTTTCCTCTCCATTTCAGCTCAGTAAGCATGGGTTGAACAATTACCACGAGACTAACCTGGTGCTTGTGTGCTCTGGGGGACGCTGCAATCGTTTTATTGACTTGGGAAAACACAAAGACTCAAAATCAATTAAATTATTTAAAACGACAGCATGAGAAGACGCAACATTCACATGACACATCGGTTATGAGCACAAGGACCAGAGTGTCCTCAGCTAGGACGCAGGACTGGGAGCACTATTCTAAGATGAACCTTCCTGCCCACACCAAGCAGGTGTCAGCACCTTCAGGGAGCGGAAGGATTGCCTAACAGTAGCTATTTAGTGTGATAATGGCGTTTGATAGTTTGGACACAAACACCATTGTCACACTCCACAGCTCTGCTAAGGGAGATCGGCAGCCGTGGAAGTGTTAATTTCACCTGTGCCTTCCACCAGAGTCTCTGAGCATCATCAGAGAATCTCGTCAGTTTCACCGAGAGACCTGAACAAAGAAAAAAAAAGGGATTACAGGTTGGGAGCATCTTGAGCAATGGAGAGAAATAAAGACGTTGGGCTTGTGGAACAGACACGCTAATAAAGCGATCTGTTGCCTGTGATCTGCCACCACCTGCAACGGGAAGGAAGACTTCCTGCGGAAATGGATGGGGAAATCTGCATCAATTTTCTGAAAGAGCGAAGAGAGAAAAAGAATCCCTAGTGGGGACTGATTTTAGAAAACAAATACTTAGTGGAAGGCAACATCATCAATGGTAATAACATGACTGGAGTAATGGATCCTCCCTGACTCTCTTCCTCCCCATCTACCCCAGTCCATCATCAGTAACTGGGGGCAAGTTTGCAGTCTGAGAACAGTTATGCTGCGTGGGGACCTAGCGTTTAGACAGGCTGTGATCCAGTCTCAGTATGGCTGTTGGATACAGAGGCGTTCACAGGGGCTCAGATGTAGAATGTCGCCGCAGTGGTTTCCGTCACAGCAGCGAGTGGGAGATGGTGGGGGGCGGGGGAGAGGAGGAACGTGGAAAGAGAGACCTAGTCCCTTGTTAATAATTCTCCTTTTCTAGCCAAAGGGAGCCTCCTGTGAATAAATCCCTCCTGGCTTACTAGATTTCCTGTTGAAAATGGTTTCTGCCTAAAATATGCACTCCTGCCCGCCCACAATGGCACATGAGAGGAAACAAAGCCTTTATCTAATCCTTTCTTTCCCCCAAATGCTGGAAATGGAAAAGGGCAGAGGCCAGCTTACTCTTTCCCCCAGGATAACTGAGTTCTTAACCAGAGCCTTGCTTTGGGCATAAAATCAACCCATTCGTAATAACTGGAAAATGAACCCTTCTGCTTTTTTTTT
>SJYF01000661.1:279230-289523 GCA_006410515.1 Procapra przewalskii
CCGGGAATCCCACCTCCTCAATCTCAGCTTGAAATTCCATCCACTGGCTGATGGCGCTGAAGCTGGTATCTCCAGCCTAGACGTCTCCCCGAGCTTCTGCGTTCCGCTTTGTGCTTGCCTTGCTCAGCTGGGATGTCCGCGGGCTGACTCAGTGTTGGCATATTCCAAAAGGGCCTTGGCCTGCATCCCTGCCCTTCTCAGGGCCTTTGCGTTTGCTGGCCTCTGCACCTGGTCTTCCCCAAGCAGCCACAAGACTCACCCTTACCTCCTTGAGATCTTTATCCTGAGCCACTGTGACTAACTGATGTTTTGGCCTCTCTGCGTGGCATGAAGCATCTTAGATCTCTGACCAGGGGTGGAAACCGTGGCCCCTGCGGTGAAGTGCAGAGTCCTAGCTCTGGACCGCCAGGGAAGTCCGTTCTGTCCAGGTCTGCGTCCTCCCACGCCATCTCCTCCTTCCGTTTGCTTCCCTTGGTTTCACCAACATTTAATGCACTGCACTCTTCACTTACTTATGCATTGATTGTCTGCCTCCACTGGAATGTATATTTATTGGAGGGGAGGATTTTTGTTCTTAATGGTTATATTTCCAGTTGCTACAAGCGTGTGGCCCATGGTGGCATGTTTTTGGATGGACGAGTGAGTGGAAAGCTGAGCTTTTTCCCTCTTGGAACCTGGGGAGCGAGGCCATTAGAGAGGTCACAGGTAAAGCCCCAGGGTGGACGCTTGGAAGACATCAGAGCAGAATGCTAAAGACGCTTAGAAACAGAAGTCTGGAAGCAGTGGGCACTTGGCCTGGGGCTCTGTGAGTCTGAGTGGCTGGGGGTCTCCCGAGGAGGTCCGGGGTGCTGGAGGGAAGGGTTGAGGGAGCTGGGAGAGGGTTGGGGGGAGAGGGCCGTGGCGGGGGCAGATCTGGTCACTGCTAGCGTGGTGCTGATGCCTTTAAGCCACAGGGGAGGTGGGGAGGAGAGGCGAGAGCAAGCGAGACAGAGGACACCAAGGATGGATTATTGGGAAACGCCTGCATGAGGAGAGTAGCTTGAAAAGGAGAGACCAACCAGGGCAGGAATATGTCGTGGAAACCAGGATCGAGCTTCAGGGGAGCAGAAGCGGTTGACAACAGTGCAGGCCGAGGCCTGGGAAGGCGGTGTTGGGGGCGACCCCCTGGAGGCCCGTCCTGCTGCCCAGGTGCCCTGCACGGCCCTGAGCACCACACGGGCGCTGACGGGCAAGTCGTGGACACAGCGGCCAGCCTGGCGGTGTGATCAGAGCTGGGCTGGAGGCGGGCTGGCCAGCGTGTCGGGCAGGCGGGAAAGGGGGAGAGAGTGGACACGTGCCTTGCTATGGCGGCCGTCCAGGCCAGTGGAGTGGTCTGGGAGCAAATTGTAAGGGCTGGTGGCTTCCACGTTCAACTTGCAGAGCAAAAAGACAGGCTCCAGGTGGCCTGGGTCCGTAAGTGTCCCGGACCTCCGGGACAGACGGCCGTCGCTGGCGACAGGAAGAGCAAGTGCGCATTTCTCAAGGTCCTGGTGCTCCGGCCTCTACAGCTAATATTTGCCTCTTATTGACCCAATACCCAGCCTGTTACTTTTTAACCGGAGCCTGGGGTTCAAAGGCCTGCCTTTTGTTTGACTGCGCCTTTGGATGGGGAGGGCATGGCCCCTGATAACCTGATGAACAGGCAAGGATCTTCTGAGTAAATATAGGCTGCACAGAGGCAAGATGGAGGAGGGCCAGAGCGGAGAGGCTGGGGGTCGGAGGGGAGAGGACCCCGGTGCCAGAGGCGCTCTTCTCATTTGTAAGAGAGCTGAACAACTAGAATAGTATTAAAGGATTTTAGCGATTAGCTTATGTTTATCCAACAGAAACACTTTTAAAAAAATGTATATCCTGGTGCTCCATCAGATAGTCCCCGAGGGTAGAGAACCCAGCCCCCCAGTCTCCAGGGCCCGTCATCTCTGTTGGACTAAGGGATGTTTGTGTTGCCCCTGGATCTGGAAAATGTAGGGCCCTTGCTTTTGAAGGTGGAGAGAGCTCTGTCCTGGGGCAGAGAGGCAGTGTGGGCCTGGGGCTGTCCCTGGAGCAGGCTGTCTTTGCAGGTGGGGGTTCCTGTGTGGGGCTTCCCAGGGGGCTCAGGGGTGAAGAATCCGCCTGCCAGTGCAGAAGATGCAGGAGATACAGGTTAGAGCCATCCCCGGGTCGGGAAGACCCCCTGGAGAAGGCAACGGCAACCCACTCCAGTCTTCTTGCCTGGAGAACCCCATGGGCAGAGGAGCCTGGCGGGCTACAGTCCGTGGGGTCGCAAAGAGTCGGACACGACTGAGTGGCTAAACCACAACATCTCTGTCTGTTGGACATTGGGGCTTGAAGCAGAGCCTTTGCCCTCAAAAGCCCTCTTCCACTCAGCTTGCTGTGGGCTTCCCTGATAAAGAATCTGCCTGCAATGCAGGAGACCCCAGTTCAATACCTGGGTTGGGAAGAAGGGAAAGGCTACCCACTCCAGTATTCTGGTCTGGAGAATTCCATGGATCCAAGGAGTTGCGGAGTCGGATACGACTGAGTGACTCCCTCAGATGCCATCAGGTCAGTCTACTCCTGCTGGTTTAAGTCTGAGCCTCACCTTTGGAGTCTGTAAAAACACCTAGAACGGGTCTCGCATTTGGTATGATCAGTCACGTGCGTCTTAGTGTGAACGAGTGTCTGGGCTCTTCCCTCGGAGTGGAGGGTGGGCCAGGGTGAGTGGCTGACGGAAGGCTTTGAGCCAAACCACGCGGGTCAGGTCTTTTCTCTCTAAGACTCTGGGCCTCCTGGTCTGAGTCCTCGTGTGTAAGTTGGCGGGAACAGTATCTACCTTATTAGACTGAGATTTACGGTAAGCAATAGTACTACTGTCCCAAGAGAGGAATCGTAGACTATGGAAGCTTGGCAAACGGCAGGAAGGGCGCTCTGCGAAGGAAGATGCATTCTGCAAAGAGGTGCTGTGAAGGCTGCCTGTCGCTGGACTCCGTTTCCCAGCCTCCTTGGCGGTCAGTTGTGGCTGGCGGGGGTCTGTCCCTCTGGCCCTCTACTCTTCACAACCTTACACGGGCCGTCCCGCCCCCTGCCTGGGGGCTGCAGAGGGTCCTGAGACAGGATGGCGGAGGGGCGTCTGGGAGCAGCCTAGAGTTTACTGTGCAGACAGTAGGGCGTGTTTGACTCTGCAGTCCTCTAGGCTGCAGCCCACCAGGCTGCCCTGTCCCAGGGATTTTCCCGGTTAAGGACACTGGAGTGCGTTGCCGTGTCCTCCTCCGGGGGATCCTCCCAGATCAGGGCTGGAGCCTGTGAGTCCTGCTTTGGCTGGTGGGTTCTTCACCACTGAGCCGCCCGGGAAGCCCACAGTTGTGCAGCAGCCCCGATTCCCCCAAACAGCTTCTGTGCCCAGTGCTGCGGGGCCTTACCCTGCTCGAGGGCTCCTCCTGCATTTTGAGGAGGGTGTGGGGACACCCGCAGTGGCGGTGGGCTCTGGCCCTCGCCAGCCAGAGACGCTTTCCTGAGGATGTTGACCTCGACCTCTTCCTGGCTGGGATGATGCTGCTTGAGGTAGACTGAAGCTTTTTACACCATCCTGGTGGCCTGGCTCGGAGGAGGGAGGCTGCCTGGGGTGCCCCTGGCACCCATCTGTGCTCTGGTCCTCTGCTCCCCCCCACAGACCGCCCTGCACTCTGCTCCACCGTGAGGGGTTTAAGAAAATGAGACCAGCTCAATGTGTTTGCAAGGTTCCCTTGACAACCTAGGTTTCCCGTCTAAAGCGGGATGCTGAGGGTCTCACCTTGACCCTGGGCCTGACCTCACCAGAGGTGGCCTCAAGGCTGAGGGCAGCTGCCCGGTTCCAGCTGGGCTGTCGGTGGCCCTCCTCTCTCCCCGGGGCCTGGTGGTGAGCGGCCCCTCTGCGGCAGACAAAGTGCTGGAGGGAAGAGAGAGGGTCAGAGAGGTCACACCAGCCCCCAGGGACCCACGGGGGCAGTGCGAGAAGCTGATCGGCCCCTCCCTGGGGTCTTTGGTTCCCACGGCAATCATCCTGGGTCTTCGCAGGGCCACCCCCGAGGGCAACAAGTTAGGCCAACCGCACTGGGCACCCGGGAAGGAAGCAAGGGCAAGAACTGGGGACTCAGGCGGCCAAGGTCCTTCTGAAGCGAACATCTGGCAGTCGTGTGATGAAAGCATGCTGGGCTCCAGGTGGTGCAGAACGGTCTGCCTTTAGCTGGTCTTGCTCTTGAGTCTGAACAAGGCCACGCAGGGTTGAAAACTGGTTACTTCACTCTGGGGCGGGACTGCTTAGAAGTTGCCAGAATGTGTGATTTCCCTTTAATCACAGCGAGACCTGCCTGTCGGCTGTCACTCCAGCATCTGCAGTGTGCAGCTGGGGGTCTCCTTCCCACACGACCCTACACCCCTTCCAAATGGGCCTGTCTGCAGGTGAACTTCTCCAGCAGAGAAGGCTTTCCCGAGCACTGGGGGAGGTGAGGGGAAGGGCTCAGGGAGCAAAGAGCCGGCCTCCCTCCTCCCCTCCCACCATCACGTCCCCTCCCTCCACGGCTGTGTCTGTTCCTACAGCCAGCGAGGCCCCGAAGGGTGAGTGGGCTGGACAGCCAGCCAAGGAGGGGATTCAGGTAGAATGGGCAGCGCAGGCTTCAAGATGAAGTGCAGCAGGCGGGCCCAGAGGGGCCAGGATCTGCTGCTGGGAGCGCGGGGCGGGGGCTGGGCTGGGACTTGAGGGCAGCCTTGGACCTGCTCTCTGAAGCCCCGGGTGGCCTCGCTCCTGAGGCCCAGCTGAAGGGAGATGCCACTTTGCTTGGAGGCAGGGAGCAGCCTTCTCCACTGCTTTCCGGTCAAGCTCCCTCTGTGACTTGCTGCCAGGAAGGACTTGAGCTTGGTTGGGAAGGGGAAGGAGGCACCGCCCGGGGTTGCAGGAAGGGGACAGGCTGATCGGGCCACTTGACCTGTTCCCCAGGCTGGCCTGCGGTTGGTCCTACAAAAGGAGCCCTGGTTCTGCACTTCCTCAGCTCCCACCAGCAGATGTCCCCCAGGTGGGGCCAGGATCCCCTAATCCCCAGACGAAGGAGTCCGTCTGGGCCAATAAAAGCCACCATCGTTTTGTTCTGTCCAGTCCAAGTCCTACAAACACTCGCTTAGAGACCCCGCCGTCCGGTTCTCTGGGAGCGTAGTGTTGAGAGGCGCTGTCTTCTGGATGGGGACGCACCAAGGGGATGGGAAGTGGAATCTGCCCTCGTACGTCCAGGAGCCCCTCTGGATGTGGTACCCAGGACCAGCCACAGTGATGAGAATTCCCAGATGCCCACGCTTACCACCAGCTTTTACCAAGAGGCTTTCGAGTTTCAGGACTGCCTAGGTTACCTTTGGACTTCAGAGCAGGGTAAGCGTTTACTAACCCAGCAACTGTGTAACTGATGTATGATTTATTCCCCTATTTCATATAAACTCATCATGTGTGTTTCTGAGGATGGCCACACACGAGTTCAGGGCGGCTCTATCCACCGCTGTCTCCCTTGTGTGTTCCCGTGAGGCTGGAGGCGGCTGCAGGAGGGCGGAAGTGTTCTGCCGTCTCCCAGCAGGACATGGTCTATAGCTGACTGAGAGACAGGGGGCAAGAGACCAGGATGAAACTACATCCTGCTCGGACGCCACCTCCCAGCAGTCTCTGAGGGCACAAGTTAAGGCCAGCAAGAGGTAAGAAAAAGGAACAAAATTTGAGTTGTCTACCTGTTTTATCAGGGAATTGAGGCTGGATTACGGAGTCTCATTAACGAACATTAATTGAAGGTGAGTTGGGCGAAAACCAGAGATGAAATATGCCTTTCCAGTCATGGACTTCACACTACCACTTGGGTAATCCATCAAGTCATTAATTCCTAAATAAAAGACAGATGGATAAGAATAGAGGTACATCCCATTAAGCTCAATCCATGTGTTCAGGGAAGTCTTTAATGATGTTTTAAAAGATGTGAAACTTTTTGGGAGATGCTTCTAATAAGCATACTATCTACAAAGTTGCAGGCATTTGAGTATCGCCCCCCAAACAATTAAGACAATGCATTCATGAAGAAGCTTTAAAACAGACAACCTGTAATACCTGATGTAGAAAAAGTTCCGGCTTCCACAATCCTTTATTAAATATTTGACAAGTTGCATCACGTCTTTACAATGACTTCATTTTGTCACAATACTCTTTTGTTAAGTCAGGAAAACAATCCACAATTTCTCTTTAGGTCTCTCAAGAAAAACGAAAAGCAAAAGGAATTTGTTCTTCAACAAAACCTTTTCTACGTGTATCAAATTCAACTGTATTTTAAAGCTATTCTGATTGTGAAAATGAGCATTTAGCCAGACGATGTGTTTTAAAAAATTTCCAAGTTGTTTGGTTTTTAATCACTGTATCAAATAGTACTTGGCTTTGTATTAGGAAGTGAGGTTATAATAAAAAGTTACGAAACATTGAGAATTCATTTGGAATGCTTGAAACTTTTCACCTTAAAAGTCACTGTTTTTTTCATGTTTCATTTGATAATAGATGCTGAATTAAGAGATGACAGCATATTCTATCATCATCTCCCTTGGGTTCTCTGAGGGTCAGAATTCTCAGGACACAGCTTGGAGAAAACGGTAGCAGGGACTAACCTCTCACTCCCTTTCGAAACCAGATTCCTCAAGGTAGGTGTGAATGCTATACAGATATATACAGATAGATGTGAACAGCGGATGTTTGTACATATATTACATACACAGTAGTGAAGAGCAACAGTTAAATGCAAAGTTAACATGAAGGAAACCATGACAGTCCAGGTGAAATCAGTCTGAGGGAGAGGGGCAAAAGTGGCTTCAGTAGGAACGCAGATTCTGCCTGTGGACACGGGGTCACGGCCACGAGGCTTACGATGCATTGATACACGTCGAGAAGGCAGCGCACAGAGACCTGTGGCCAACGCCGCGAGACTCTACCGTCACTCGCACAAACACAAAGCCGACCGCCGAGAAGACATGCGTCCTAAACATGCGCTGCTCTGCACGCAACACCTTTAACGAAGGGGAGGGGTCTAAACGGGAGGTTTTCTTGGACGATTCTGTACCGACAGAAAGCTCTCCTTTCCTATAAAACATAAAAGCTCACATCCTAACGCTACAGCTTTGTCTCTGACGCGCTGAAAACACTCTGGGGACTGGGGTGGGGTATGTGAATGCAGGTGTATATACACTGTTCGTTAAGGCTTCGATAAATTAAAAAAAAAAAAAGTGGTCCAAAGTATATCACATTTTTCTTCCCAGTTTTAAAATCTAAGGTACAAAGTGGAGTTTATTAAGGTTTATTTTAAAAAACACATCTCGGACCTAAAATTGGCAGTTTTGACTTACCAGGGTGTACCCCAAAGTCTGAATAAGACCGAGGTAGTGCAGGACCTCCTGGGGGTCGGAGGAGGGTCCCCTGCACGGCTTCGCCCCCTGCCGGCAGGGCAGGAGACGACACCGGGGTCCACCAGGGCTGCGGAGTCAGGGTGAGGAGGCCCAGCGCACCGCTGGGCAAGGGCTTGAGGACTGGGTAACCCAGGCGCGCTCTATGGATCCTGACATTTCAGAGGCAAGATACAAGACTTAGAAAAACAGCGGAGTCACGTGAGAAACAATTAGTAACTGTGAGGACAATTAGTAGTTTGCGGCATACAAGCTCAGTTTTCAAGGGCGCCAGTTTGGACCTGGCAAGGTCACAGGGCAACGGTCCATGCTGTCCATTGAACAGTGTGTGATGCAGAGCGTGGGTCAAATATTTTGCGAACCATTCTTCTCAGAACCTGTCCCTGCATCCTTATGTGGGAGGAACAAACCATGTCAGACATTTGTCATCCAGCCTTAGGGAGTATCTGGTGGGAGCTACCAGAGCGCCTTGGTAAGTAAAGGGACGTGTTTCAGGAGAAAGGAGAAGCGTGCTGAGACCCATGCCTCATCACTCCCTGTCGCAGAGGCGGCAGGTGGACAAGCAGACCCTGCCTGGAGCCAATCCCTACCGGGCAGGACTCCCCAAACTCACTGTTAGGCCGACAACAGGGGGGACTAGAAACACATAGGACTCTTACAGGTGACTTGGTTAGCTGATGTTTAAAAACCTTTCAACCACATGCAATATGCAAATTCTGGAACTGACTTCTTAACCTCGTGGCAAAATGGCCCATCATGGCTCTTTTCCAGGGGACAGGAGGAGCTGGATCCCGGCCACTTCTGGGAAGGCATCACTGTTGAAGAGATCTGGGGCGGCGACACCGTCCTCTGTCCCCAGGCCTGCGGAGCCAGGTGGGCAGAGGCCTCTGCCCGGCCCACGGTGCCTCTCCCTTGCCACCTCCTGAGGCTACAGCGTGAACGTGGTCGTCAGGATCGAGAGAAAGCAAGGTGCGTGGCCGTTTTAGACACAGAGTGGAACATGGAGAGTTGCTGAGAACTGGGGGAGCTTATCTGGATTCAAGGAAGCCAAACCCCCAAACAAACTCTAAACCCAGCACTCTCGAGCTGCCACTGAAATCAGATGATAAGGGAGAGACGAACCGAGCTGTCATTCACAATTACCGCCTTCCAGGTATTCACGGGGGTCTATTTCGATAATTCCTATCTGTTCTTGGCACAGAAATGATCTTAGAATGGGTTTTCTTGCATATTTCCAGTACTTTGCCTAATTTGCATTCAGTGAACATTCTGATTTAAGAATTTATGAAATGACAAAAGAATCCCAGCTCTTCGACAAGGATTGTTGGATTTCTTCCCTGTAATTACACACTTACAAAACCCATCCCAGCACACTGCTCTCCCAGGCTTTGTCATAAATCATAAAAAGCAAGCCGAGGGGCCAAGAGAAGAAGATACTTGTTACATCAACTGAAGGGAGAAAATCCCACTAAGAGGTAAAAATAATGAGCAATATTGTTTTTTGTGTAAATACTCAACATCTAGGTTTTCTGATCATTATTGGATTTTTAAAAATCAACGTGAGAAGGGAACAACTCTCAGCTCTGCAGAGCTCCACCTTCTTTTAGATGCCAAGGGCTCTGCAGTCCCTTTAAAAGGCTCAGCCACAAACATTTGCAGCTTCCCACAAGCCGCCCGGCACACCCCAAGTGGAGGCCCCGAAACCACAATTCTTTCGGTCTCATCTACGACTGGCAAACAATCTATACAGTTTCCTTGGACAGCTGCCACAGGGCTCAGGACAACACAGGTTAAGAAAGACAGAAGGGTCTGCTAGACCCCCTCGCCCTGCTTCAGGCGTCCCCTCAAAACACAATTGTGCAACGAGGACTTGGGGGTGGCCACGAACCCGAATCCCGCAGAACTCTCCACCTTCAGCAGGGTCAGCTGGAGAGCCAGACTTCAGGGCGTCAAATCAAGTCTCTCCGCCCTTTTAATCGAGGATGGACACAGCGCGGGCAGAGCACGGTATGGAAGCATGCAACAGGTCATCGGGAACAAAACCTGGTTAGATTGTCTAGTAATCTTTGCAGTGGAGTAGAAATCACAAAACGCTTGGCGAGGACAGGCCTCTAGGCTCAGCTTTACAGCCAGGGTTTAGACACCAGCAGCCAGATTCACAACCGATAGATATTGCACCGGAAAGGCGTGTGCAGAGAGAAGAAATCACATTCAATGCCATGATTAAAAAAACCAAGACAAAACCAGGCATGACCTCCACGTGGCACATAAAGTGCCTTCAGAACTGGTGCAGTTATAACAAAGGCTGCGTATTCAGCTACAGTTCGCAAACGCGCTCAGGCAGGAGACTGCACAGGCCTGCTCTCCAGTCTCCAGTCACTCGGTGCCAAGTGTCGTTCGAGTCTCTCTACTACAACAGCAAGGAGGAAAATATGATAGGAGGGCTGTACAGCATCGGGAGGGGTTAAGTAGCTTCTCTTCGAGAAGTCATAGTCCAACCCTGCCTCAAACGTGCTCCAGCACACGTAGTCACTTCTAAGGAATACGGTGTGATTCCTTCAAGTCAACACAAATTTCGTCATGCTGTGTTACAGTTCTCTCAGTCTGCAGCTATTACGCTAAATTTGAACAAAAAAACGTAATATCCAGTTTTCATTCTGAGCATGGAAAAAACTGTCATGATGCCTAAAGTTATTTGTCTGCAGAAGGATTTTGGACAGAAGTCAGTCTTCCATAGCTAATCCGGTAGGGGGTGGGGCTTTCCAAGTACTTTAAAAATAAAAACATCACCAACATTAAACCTGGTATGAAATTCAAATACAAAAAAAA
>SJYF01000661.1:295111-310890 GCA_006410515.1 Procapra przewalskii
ATGTGGACGGGAGGAAACTACAGCCTTTCAGCCCAGCCCTGCGAGCTTAACCGTAAAGCTACTTCTGGGGCGGAGGAGGGTGGGGACAGGAAACATCATGACCTTTAATATGCAGAGCAGAAAGTGATTTTTTTTAATCTACAGGAAGCACTGAAGAATTCTGCCTTGTGGAGGGGTGTGGTAAGTGTAATGTTCAGCTTACAACGACATGGACGATTATACCAAAAAAACAGAAAAGAGAAGACCAAACTTATGGTTCTCTGTACAAACAAAACCAAAAAGTAAAAACAGTCCCCTGCTTTTATACAGAGGTATCTACATAGATAGGAGAAGGGGACGACAGAGGATGGGATGGCTAGGCGGCATCACCGAGCAGCGACCTGGGTTTGAGTAAACTCCAGGAGCTGGTGACGGACAGGGGGGCCTGGCGTGCTGCGGGCCACGGGGTCGCAAAGAGTCGGACGCGACCGAGCGACTGGAGGACTTCAGCAGCACAAACAGCTGCGGATACAGCATGCTGCCGCACCTTCCTGTGCGGTGTCTGCTGGGTCCAGGCAAAACCCACTTGGCTGCAGGCCTGGGGGCAGTCTTCCCGAGCCACAGCCGATACCTGGTAAACACTCATGGGGAGAGGGGAGGACAAGACCCCCTGGTGCCCTGCTCACCATAAAGCTCGGCAAATCCATTCATTGGTACTCGAGACGTCCCCGTGACAAACTGCAGTAACCGGATGCGCTTCTCGGCGTCCATCAGCAGCACAGCCTGTGGACAGGGAGGGGCAGAGGTCACATGCCACGGGCTGTGCAACGCAGACCGGCAAACCTTCAGCCCATGTGCACTGCGGTGGAAGTCCTAGACGGTCTTACACCCGGACGGGGTAAGGCCGGGAAGCATTTTTTTTTAATGGCCACAAAACTGGCCTCTAATATCAGAGACCGAGGGATCACAATGTCCCTTTCTTCATGTGTCCCTTGGTCAAAAATAAGTGGTTAAAAAAAAAAGGCAAACTCGTTGATGGCACTGAGCTCATGTTTCTGTTTGTGAGGCTTGACGGTCCTCTTGAGCCAATTGGAAACACACATGATCCTCTTGAGACATTATGAAATACACACAATTTGAAAAGTGTCAGCTCCAGGGGAACCCAGGTTATGAGGTAGGATTTCTGACTGTAGAGAAATTTTCTAAAGGTAACATTTTAGCAAAAGAAAAAAGGAAGCTAGGCTAGGCCTCTGAAATAACCGGTGTATCTTTTCTGAATTATTCTAAGAATCTAGTTGGCTTCACTGGTAAAGTCACTTGAACTGATATTAAAAAAAAAAAAAAAATCCAAAATCAAAGCTGAGTGAGACCTGGACTAAGACTTTAGGATTTGATGATTCTCTTTTCTTCCTTTCCTCTCTACTTCTCTGCTGCACTTGAAATCTTATAGTAATAGATATTTAGAAATTAAGACAATTCAAATAGATTTCTTATTTCTATAAGTAAATAACCAGTGCTTCCCCTGCCCCCCCTCCCCCTGGAATTGTTCTTTCAAAGTCAGTTTACACTCTCTTCTTCAGACCTGCTCACTATTTCACTTCTCTCCTAAAATGAACAGGATACAAACACTGGCCTTTAGAGAGTAAATCAGATTACATCTTCCATCAGAGATGCAAATGAAAACATCAAAATGGTTGTTGGAATTCACAAAAAAAGTTGAGAAAATGGTTTTTTAAACCAAAATGGCATCTTGGAAAAGCCAGCCCCAAAGCATGTATTTGTCCTGAGAAGCCTTTCATTTTTTTTTTTTTGTCGGTGAGAATATTTTTTTTATTTTTATATTTTTTCTTTATTATTATTATTTTTTTAATACTTTATTCTATGTTACAATACTGTATTGGTTTTGCCATACATTCTTATTCACACTCTGGAGGACTCGTTCCAAATCTTGAATCCAGCTATCTGCTTCTTAGGGTCATCCAACTGAGGAAGACAGAGTGGCTGACTCAGGAGAAGCGAGGACAGGTGTCCACCACGGTCACAGAAAGCAGCGGGAAGGGCTCCGTCTGGCTCAGCAGACCTCTTCCCTCTCCAGCAGGCCACAGAGCCCCAGACCCAGCAGCGGACCGTGGAAGGCAGCACAGGCCCTGGGCCCCGGACTCACCTTCCAGAACCACTGGATCACGGGGTGGTTCGGGCAGTAGCCGTTCTTGTAAATAGAATGTTGTCGCCAGTCGTTCACATCCACGTCGCCAAGGCCGCACATCAGCAACTGGAGGAGACAGACCAGAGGTGAACAGGGTGTATCGTGAAAGCTGAAGAAATACACAAGGAGAAAAGGCCTTCTCTCAACGCCAGCATCACGTCACATGCAAAGCCAGACGATCCAGTGAACTGTAAGAACAACTGAAGGGGAACACGTGTGCCACACCCTACCTGCCGCCTCGGGTTAGAGACAGGTAACGAGGGACCCGATTCCAGTGCCTGTACGGACCACGGCGTCTCATGCTGGAGATGAAAAGTCCAGACTGATCGCCTGCCTGGCCCCTCTGATCTCAGCTCAGTGCTCACGGATTTGCTTCTGCTGTTTACATCTGCTCGTGATGCTGGCTGTCTGCTCTACTGAGAGATTATCTGTCTCACTATGTGAAAATACCTCTCCACCCACAACAGAATTTGTGCTTTATGATAGCAAGAATGTGTCTTCCCCTGACGGATCCGCCAGCTCAGGGCATCACCTCACCTCCCGGAGAGCAGATCTGTCCCAAGGCTGTGATTGCTTCTCTGCCTCACGGGGCCTGGCTCCACTTTCCTTACTGCCTAACCCTCTGCTTCCCAGGTGGCTCAGTGGTAAAGAATCTGCCTGCCAACCTGGAGACACGGGTTCAGTACCTGGGTCGGGAAGATCCCCGAGAGAAGGAAATGACTGCCCACTCCAGCATTCTTGCCTGGACTCCATGGACAGAGGAGCCTTGTAGTCTACAGTCTATGGGGTTGCAAAGAGTCGGACATGACTTAGCAACTGAACCACCACCTCCAACCCTCTGCAGGGCAGCTTCCTGTGGACAGAGGAGTGATGTTCTCACAGAGGCACCAGCAGAAAATGGGAAAACTACTAAACCAGAGGCCTGAAAGGCGGGGTCGCAGGCCTGACTGTGCTCAGAGCCTGCTGGATAAACCTGTGAGGTCATTAGCCTCTCCCGGCCTCAGTTTCCCCACCTTTCAAACGAAGGGCTTCCTCGACATGCTTTCTATGACATCATCTACCCGGACGTTTCCATTTGAAGGTAAGAGAATGGAAAGCCAGTCCCCAGGAGCCGCTTCACTGGACAAGCGGCCCCTGAGTCCCGTCGGCAGCCTCTGCACAGACACAGCCTGCCTCGTCCTGCTTCCCTCGACACAAAGGTGAAGAGGTCCCTGTGCTCTGCAGACGCCTCGCTCTCTGCATCAACCCCAGGAGGCTGGCACAACCTGGGAGGAAGCCACCTCCTGCTAGCACCTGCTGCTTTCTGGTGCGCTCCCTCACTCAACACGACCGCTTCAAGTTCATGGCCACCTCTGCTCTGGGAGCCCTCACAGACGCTCAGGCTCACCTCCGGGCCGAGCCCCCCTCAGCTCTCATGGTGGGTGTGCAGAAAACCCAAGTTCTCAGCTGGCCCCGCCCGGGGAGCAGGGTGGTGCCCCCTCCACTGGCTGCTGCCACCCCAGCTCTATCGGAAGCAGCAGTTTCCCTGCCAAGCCAGGCCCGGAGATGAACCAGCTCAGCGCGGCAGGCCTGTGTCTGCCGCATCCCGGACCTGCCCTCTCTCCCAGGAAGGAACGCACAAGGTGACGACCTCTGCTGTTCCCTGCTCCCCAGTCGGCAAACAAGCCCCCGAGAGACCTGCGGTGGAACTGACCTAAGCTTACTCACTAGGACACTGTGGATGAGAGCATATTACAATGTCAGCAGAGAAGCAACTTAAATAAAATCTCCTTGACGTAAAATGTTTACAAACCTCCAGTTCATTTTCATCAAAGATTTTAATCAAATCAATAGGGAGCAGTTCCGTGAATCCCTGGAAAAAAAAGAAAAAGTCACTCTCAATACCTTTTTCTCTGAAAGAGACAAATTTTACAGGGCCAACCAGCTCTGTGTGGTTAGCTAGGAAAAAACACATTGTTCTCTGATGATTTATAGCTATCAGTGATAGTATTCTGTGATTTTAGTTCTGATAAAAACAGCATAATCACAGTATAAAAGATTTAAAGGGCGGCAGACTCCAGAGGGTTCAGGTACTTGGGTAATTCCTGAAACACTATGAAAATATAAGTTGCTGTAAGCAGGCGGCGGATTCCAAAAGCCATTTATGACACACTGCCGGGAGTCAGGGTGCCCTTAGACACACAGGCCACAGGCGTGCAAGCGAACCATTTACAAATAAGGTACCAAAGGCAGAGATGAAACCCCAGAGGTGGCCGTGTCATCAGCAGAGAGGAGACAGGGAGTACAGAGAACCAGCCCGGTTCCCAGCTTAGCTGGTTAGTTATCACTAACTGATGGCTCAGATGGTAAAGAATCCACCTGCAATGCAGGAGATGTGGGTTCGATCCCTGGATCAGTAAGATCCCTTGGAGGAGCAAACGGCAACCCACTCCAGTATTCCTGCCTGGAGAATCCCATGGACAGAGGAGCCTGGTGGGTTACAGTCCATGGTGTTGCAAAGAGTCAGACATGACTCGGCGATTAGCACTTTCACTAACTACTGCTCTGATCCAGGATGGAAGCTCCATGTTGCTGGCCCTTTGTGCGGTCCGTTTCTGCAAGTGAGATCACCTGGAGTGAGGCCAGCTGGGTTTCTTGTGTAAATAAGGTACGATGAACCCTGCGGTTCTCAAGTGCGTCCAATTCACACGTTAGACGCAAGGTCCCAGAATTTTTCCGAGTGTCCTTCCCGGGCTGGTGCTTTATTCACCACCAGCGGGTAAGTGGGTGAGGGAGGAGCTTGAGAGCATCAGCCAGCGAGAACCCGGCATCGGTTCAGTGAGAAAGGAAGCCCGGAGTGGACACCCGGGTGTGTTCTCTTTAAGCAACTAGAGCAGCTATTAGGGCTTAAAAAGAAAGCCCTTTAAAAAAATGATGAACCCCTATTCTCTGTGACGGGTCTCTCTCCTCAGGGGCCTGGTGGCATCATTGACGTTAACTACCTGGGTCTGAGAAGTAACTGCTTCACACTTTAACAGGGTGAGAAATCGTTCAGCCAGCCACAAAGAAAGGGCAGGGGATTAAAAAAAATGAAATAAAAAAATGTCCGACCGATGAAGGGGAAGGCACTGTTCCTGGGGAGGGACGGTGTGAATGGAAACTGCCCAGGTCCTCCCGTTTCTCAGAACCTGCGGTCACCGCAGCAAAAGGCTGAGATGCTCACAGCCTTCCCCGGGCACCACTGAAAACCGCAGGATGATGGCTCTAGCCTCTGTGGGGGGAGCCTGCCCTTCTGGATCAAGTCTGTAAAGATTTCTCTTTAAAAAAAACAGTTACGGCTAATTAAAACCTAATAGCAACAAAGCTAGAAAACACTGAACCAAAGCAAACAAACGGAAGGCTGCAGCTCACACTCCTGTCCCGGGGCTGGGGGCGGTGGGAGTAGGGTCCCCACACCTGCGCCCGTGTGGGGGACTGTGATGGTCCTCCGCCTCGTGCCCACCCCAGTAGGAGGGTGGTCCTCTCCCAACCTCAGGGCACAGGCCTGGCCCCCAGTGAGCCTGACTCACCTCCAGGAAGGCGTTCATCTGCTTCTGGACCCTGTTCACAAACCTCCACTGGATGACCAGGCTGCGGGGGAACATGGACAGCAGTTAGCCACCCCCTTCACCCTGCTTCCATTCCTTCCATCACAACTGCAGCTGCTTCTTGTCGGGCAGGGGAGGAGCAGGGCCCGAAGCGGGCCAAGGAGAGGGTGGGGCCGCTGCTGCTGAGTCCTGGATGCTTTCGAGCACAGGGGCAGACGTGGAGCCTCGAATCTCATCGAGGATTTAAAAAAAGCAAGACTGGTTCTCCCCGCTCCCCTCCACCAAGCCTGTTTACCAAAGCTGCTTTATAAACGTGACCGTCCAGAGAGAAGGGAAAATGGGCTTTGAATACAAATATACCTGGCATAATGGACACATACACACAAACCCATATATGTACATACCCACACTTACGTACAACCACGCACACATTTCTAAGGGGAATATCCAGCGCAATATATGTGATCATATGACATTTCGTTCTAGTTTCGAAGGTGCTGGTTTTCAGCGAAGACATACAATTTATCAGCATTTTACCACTAACATTAATAATTTAATACCGACATTTGGAGGGCTAGTGGTAAAAACCCTGAGTCACAGAAATCCACTGAAACCACGCTGCCTGTGGCAACGCCAAGTGCACAGCAGCATCTGCTGCCAGGTGAGTCCGCTCTGGGGTCCACCTGAGGCTTCTGTCGTGAAACAGCACAGGGACCTTGTTACCAAGGGCTCTCACTTATGGGGGGGGGGGCGCACCATGGCAACAGCACCCAGGGACCAGCCTGCCGCCCGCCCACTGCTCAGCATTTTGGGGGCTCCCTGGCTGTGCTGCGATCACTAGCCCAGCAGCCTCCTCCTGCACCGGGGGTGCAGGGGGCAGGGAGAAGCTGTGAGTTCAACCAGATTTCTGGGGGTGAAGCCAGTGGAGATGCTGCCTGAGGCCCTTTCCCCAACCCCCGACCTGAAACGTGAAAGAATTAACTGCAAGGGTAGATGCACAACACATATCCCAAGGTCCAAACCCTCTGACTCCTGACCCTAGTCGCCCTGAGGTGGAGGGCTGTTAAAAATCGATTCCAAGTCTGTGCTTTCTGAGTGAAGACAATGGTGTCTGCTAGGACGCCACCTACTTGCTGAGGCTGTCCAAGTTCAGCGCAAGTGCCAGTGAACGTGAACAGGCAAGAACTGTAGTATCTTACTTCTAGTCTTTGACTAAGAGCAGTAAGCTTTCAAACTTGCGAGTGGAGAAGTCCGCCCTTCGTCAGGGTCTCTAGGGACTCGACACGCTCCCATTCTTCCTAATTAGAAAAGACAGTAGGCTTTTCTCTGCAGATGCTAAGGAAGGATGCGAAGATCCCCGGCCGTCCTCTCAAGTCCTGTGATCCATTATGTGAGAGAGGAGGCAACCTGGCGTGTTGAGATGATGTTCTGAATGCAAACAGGGCGCTCAGGCCATGGCTGTAGCTCACTAGACGAGCAGGAACTAAGACCCTGGGAGCCAACCACTATTAGGCTGAGCTGCCCGAGGTTAGCGAGCGCAGCCTGGCAATCCTTGGAGGACACCAGAACCGCGTGCTTGAAGCATACCTACATATCAAAGAGGAAAATGTAAGCTGCCCAACAGAGAAAGACCGCCCGCTACAGACGTCCTAGATTTCCAAAGGACTCAACGTTTTGTTCCACCAACGGAGGCTGAGGTTGAGTAAAGCAAATTACACACATCGGGAATGCCGTTTCAGCATCTGCTGAACTCTCCCCATCCATTTTAACTCTTTTCCTACACTTTCAGTATGGAAGGGAAGTCAGGAAAGAGAGGCAACATCTTCTCTTGGGTTGTTTCTAATTTTACCCCAACTGGCTTTTGACACCGTGTTCCATCGCTGTAATTCTCAGTTTTAGACAGGATGCCCACTGGCTCCCAGAGTATCTGCTTGTTACTCAACAAGGACCCTTCTTTCCTCCCACTGCTCCTCTGTCAACAGCTCCAAGAAGGCATGATGCAAGTCACCCTTTCCATCCCGTAATTCAGCATCCCGTGAGCCCACGCCAGAGAGGAACCCAGGCTGCTAAGAGGATGTCCATGGAGCACACAGGGTTGTTCTGGCGAGGGCTGCCCACCAAACACGCCGCTCGATTTAATCAAACAAAGGGCTGTGTGTGTACGTACTCGATGTACTCTCTTTTGTTTTCATTCGTTACCATTATCTCTGACCCGTTGGGCTTCAGATCCACTTGATACGTCTGCAATTACAAAGATAAAACAACGATCACGATCATGAAGCTATTCTGCATTCACTGAGTAATAACGTCTCACTATAAAAGGAACCTAAGTAAAATTTATTCAGAACTCTTTCCCAGGAAATGGGCTCTGTGTCCGAGGGAGTATCTAATGAGGCCTTTAAATTGTTAAGATGTTACACGCTTAAAGATGTTATCATCGAAGGCAAATGATTTTATGGTTATTTATGAGTTTTAATTATCCTTCACACATTAGCAACAGTGGGGAACACTTTTTTTCATCTGCTATTGACTTATCAAGAAGTTTAATTATGTTTCACAGAAAGACAGGGTACATCCATCAAGACTGCAGAGATCCCAATTTGTTGCTGAAAATTAGATTTTGTAGCCATAAAAAAAAATACGTGGAATTTCTTTCAAAGGGCAAAACACAGGGACTTAAGAGAGAGATGCTGAGGAAGTCAAGCTGAGGAATGGATCCGCCTGCCCCCAGAAAACCCCCGCCTTTTCTGTGCATCAGACACCACCTCCGGCTTCCCCGGTGGCTCAGCAGTAAAACAATCTGCCTGCAGTGCAGGAGACGCAGGTTCGAGCCCTGGGTCAGGAAGATCCCTGGAGGAGGGCATGGCAACCCACTCCAGTGTTCTTGTCTGGAGAATCCCATGGATGGAGGAGCCTAGCGGGCCACAGTCCATGGGGTCACAAAGGGTCGGACACGACTGAAGGGACTTGGCAGGCACACGACACCACCTACCGGCTCCCTGTCCCAGAACGTCCCTGCCTCCATCAGAGCCGCCCAGGAGCGTGAAGAGCAAAGACGCCGAGCCCAAGGCAGAGTCTCCTCCTCTGCCAGCCCTGGCTTAACAGCTGAGTGGACAAAGCGGTAAGCAGCAGAAGGGAAGGAAGAGTCTACTGATCTAACAGGAAAGTATTTACTCTCGTGAAAATTCCGGGGAAATAAGGAGGAAAAAAATACCACCCACAGCTCCCCTATTCACAGATAACCACTTTCATATTCTGCTGGGAGTCCTTGCGGTCTTTCCCCCACATGCATCCGGCTATGTCCAGGAGGAAGCCAAGCCCGAGGGAGTGGGTTCTCCAGAGTAAACGTCCAGGTCACATCCCTCACTCGGGATAGAGAGTCACACCTGTAACAGACCCCTGCTCTGACACAGGTCCACTTTCAGCGACCCTGCCCCAGCTCCAACACTCTGGCCACCAGATGAAGAGCTGACTCACTGGAAAAGACCCTGATGCTGGGAGAGACTGAAGCCAGCAGAGGAGGGCGGCAGAGGATGAGATGGTTGGAGGGCACCACTGACTTCATGGACAGGAGTCTGAGCAGACTCGGGAGATAGTCAGGGACAGGGAAGCCTGCTGCAGACAGCCCTGAGCAACTGAACAGCAAAGCAGAACGCCCCAGCCCTGCCACACACAGCCAGGAGCAGGCCGGTGTCTCCGGCGTGCCCATCAGCTCCTGGTCCTCTCTAAGCACTTCCTCCGAGGGTGCACTTGACTGCTGGTCTTCACGTGGAGGCAGCGTTTTCCATCTAAGCCTATGGGTCCTTGGTCTCGGCCCTTCCCGTCGTCTTCTTCCTCCTTTCCTTCATTATCTGGGAAGTGACCTAGCTTCCCTCCCACATGACTGAACCCCACTTTCAACAACGCCAATACGATGTTTTCCTGTCCCCAGTATGGACTTAACTACTACTGTATTTTTATATTTCTTCAAATCCTTCTTTCCACTGGGCTCCCTTCCACCACTAACTTTCAGCCTGTCCAGTCGCACCCCTGTCCCCGCTAGCAGGGATCTGCTCTTGTCCCATGTAGGGCCCAGCACTTCTTGAGGATATTGAACAGCTCCGCTTAGGAAGTGGGATGGCAACAGGCATCAAGATTTTAAGGTGCAAGTCCCTTCTTATAGTTACTTCTCTTTTAGGATTTATACCAACGGTAAGATATTGGTACAAAAATGTGTCTTTCAGGATTGTAGTCTTCGTACTGTTTATATGGTGAGATACTGAAATAGCCTAGATGCCAACCACTAGGGCGTGACTAAAAATGTTTGGTCTATGGGGCTTCCTTGGTGGCTCAGTGGTGAAGAATTGGCCTGCCAGCGCAGGAGACATGGGTTCGATCCCTCCTCTGGCCAGACCCCACATGCGGTGGAGAGACCAAGTCTGTAACTGCCGAGACTGCGCTCCGGACCCCGCGCGCCCAACGAGAGAGGCCGCCGCGGTGAGCAGCCGGGGCGCCAGGACGAAGAGGTACTCTCCGCTTACCAGCTCACCACGACCAGAGAATAGCTCCCGCAGAGCAACACAGACCCTGTGTAGCCACAAATAAATACATAGACGTTATTAAAAAAGGATGTTTGGTCTATGGAATGAAATCCAGTGTAGCTATTAAAAAATGGTATTAACTTAAAACTGTGCACATTCTACAATTCCACTCCTGTAACAAATAAAAATAAAAATACCTTGTGTGTGTTTACAGAGAATAATTCTGTAAGACACAAACAAAAATTTAATGGTGCTTTTTCTCTAGGTGGTAGGAACTAAGGGTGATTTTAATGTGTGTTTACTGTACCAACTTTATTACAAAGATCAATATTTTATCACTATATTTTATAATCAGATACACAGAATTATTTTTGAAAGTAAAAAAAGAAAGAGCAGACTGTGCTCTCTGTGCAGAGAAGGAGCTGCTGGCCAGGGCAGCGCTGGGTCACGTGGCTGCTCGGGGCCACAGTTTCTCCGGGAGGCAGTGATGGGGGCTCGGGGGCTCCAGGCCCTTCTCGGGAGAAGGCAAGTCCTCCCAGAGCCTCAGCTGCCCCCTCCCTGGCCACACACACCCCTGTGGGCAGGAACAGCTGTCAAACTCCATCAGAAACTCACGTCCCTTGAGCCAGCGATGCCATCCAACCATCCTCTACTGTCCCTTCTGCTGCCCTCAATCTTTCCTGGCACCAGGGTCTTTAAAAATTCCACTTTCTGAAAACACTTGTCATCTCGCGTCTGAACGCCTTCCTTAAGCACCCAACACTAACAAACTAACACAGCGCCTGGCACACAGGAGGGGGTCGACAGTGCTTATGGAAGAAAACGTCTCTGTCGAAGTCTCCTGGCCCAAGTACGAACTCCTCTCTCGTCTTTGTAAAGTGAGATGACGGAGACCAGCAGAACCTCTGGGATGCGGCTCTCACAAAACTGGACCCCACTTCTTTGCTAAATAACAACCTGGGACTCACACAGGTCTCCCCGATCTTCTGGCAGATGCTTTAGGACAAAGGTCTGAGAAGTCCGCAGAGACACTGGGTCAAATTGGGCGTGCAGGACCCGGTCAGAGGGAGGTCTGGCTGCTCCTCCTCCAGCTCCTGGGCGCTGCTTTCCCCGCCCTCCCCAGGCTCCCCCGGCGGCGATCAGCACCTCTTCTCACCTTCACGCTCCAAGCAGCTGCCCCCGCCCATCTTCCCGACCCGTCTCGGAGAAGCCGCCTCCTCCCTGGGTTCTTGGTCCAGCCTCTCCCCTCTCTCTCCCCTCCTGCTCCCAGAGTCTGTCTTTCCCCTGTTCTCCCCCACCCAGTGCTTCTCAGCCTTTTTCCCCAGTCGGCAGCCCCTGAGGAGCCTTTTTAGGTGCCACCCCCCTCTCCTCTTGTGCAGTCTTACCAAAGGCGGCTGTGGGGCACCAGTGGCATGTTCTGTGGCCCCGTGGAGGACACAAGCCATTGAGCAGGCTGAGACCTCCTGTCCTCTAAGAATGGGTTTTTGATCCCAAAGGAGCACTGTCGCCCCAGCCGGAAACGTGTGCCTTCGCCCAGCTCAGGCCAGGCCCCAAAGAGCTCTCCTGCGTGACTGCCGCCCAGTCTCTGTCCCGCCCCACTGCACAGCGCCGCTCACCCATCAGCCGCTGCTTTGCTGGCCCTGCCGTCCAGAGCTTCTGCGTGTCACAGCTTACATCTCTGGCTGGCGTATGACGATTGCTAAACACTGAAATTTGTTCACTTGAAACATTTTTAACAGCCCCCCCGCCTCCCCAGCAGCTCCAGAGTCTCACCAACCAGAAAGACAAACCGGAGAAGCGCGGCAACAGCTGCAGCTCCATCAGGCGGAGCGGCCACCGCCACCCCACGGCTGGCATTTCTGATCACAGGAGAGAAAGCGGAGCGCACCGGGGAAGGCTGACCGCACACACACCTCACTTCCGTGGGCACCAGGAGGCGTGGGCTCCCTTTTGGGTTAGGAAAACTGCAATGCGCGGCAGAGCCAAGGAAACCACGAACAAGGTGAAAAGACAACCTTCAACATGGGAGAAAATAACTGCAAATGAGGCAACCGACACAGGATTAATCGCCAAAGTACATAAGCAGTTCGTGCAGCTCAATCAGAAAAACAAAACGGCAGTTTGCAAAGGGCTGGAGAGGGCGACGCTGGCACAAGCCTCTTGCTGACGTCCACGTTTCGGGCTCAACAACTCTGTTCTGGGCACCGGCTTTGCAGCGGGCACTGAGAGGTGGTGAGCGCACAGTGGTGAGCGCCAGGCAGCCCCAGGACGGCCGCCACCGGGCGGAGCCCGATGGGCGAGGCAGACGCTGAACACACAACTGTACAAATGAGTGGGAAGGCACTTACAGTACCTGCCACAGGGAGACACGAGAGACCCTCTAAAGGACTGGGGTCTGGGGTCAGAGCTGGCTGTCCGAACCGAGGCTGGGAGCGTGTTCCCCACTGAAGGAATGAATGTGCAAAGGTCTTGAGGCAAGGAGGAGCTTGGTGTGTGCAAGAGGTCTCGGAGCAGACCCAGAAAGTGTGAGAGGCAGCAATGATGCAGAGTGCAGCTGAGACAAGCACCCCGGGCCCGGCCACGCAGGACTTCACGGGGCACATTCAGGGTTTGGGTCTTTTATCTCAATAGTGACAGATGGGAATTCTCTGCGTGCTTTCAGCAGAGGAGTGACGTGACCATCTCACATTCTGCTAAGACCACTCTGCCACTGTAGGAGGTCAAGGTGGATATAAAAGACCAGTTAGACGTCTACAAGAGGGGCTTCCCTGGGGGCTCCGTGGTGAAGAATCTGCCTGGCAACACAGAAGACACGAGTTCAATCCCTGATCCGGGAAGAACAAAGATCCCACGATGCTGTGGAGTAACTATGCCCGTGTGCTAAGCTACTGAGCTTGTGCTCTAGAGCCCGGGGCCTGCAGCGGCTGAGCCCACGGGCCCTAGACCCTGTGCTCCACAGCATGAGGACGCACCGTGATGAGAAGCCCGTGCCCCAGCCCTGCTCGCCGCAGCCAGAGAAAGCCCAAGCAACGACAGAGACTCACCTCAGCCAAGAAATGAATAAATAGAGTTACATATATATATATATATATATATATATGTACACACACATAAAATATACATCACTATATATTATATGCGACCCCATGGACTACACAGTCCATGGAATTCTCCAGGCCAGAATACTGGAGTGAGTCGCCTTTCCCTTCTCCAGGGGATCTTCCCGACCCAGGGATCAAACCCAGGTCTCCCACATTGCAGGCGGATTCTTTACCAGCTGAGCCACAAGGGAAGCCTTATAATGTATATATGGTAGCTTACCCTCAGGTACTGGTGAGGGGCAGACAGGGAAAACAGAGGGAACTGACAAATAGCAGGGAGTAAAAATGAACAGTCCTGGCGATGGGCTGAATGTGGGAGAGGAGAGCTAGGTGCAGCTGCTTAACTCACTCTGTGCTTTTTCCAGAATACAAAACAGATGTACGAGTTGCTCGTTAATCAGGGTTAGCTCTCTAAAAAGGAAAGGCAGTAATTTCACAAACAGGGCACCTAATCATTATCTTACTCATCTTGCGAGTCTGTTTTGATTATCGCATTACTCTACCTGATTCAATCCAAAGTCAGAAAAATCCACATTAAATGAGGAGGCTTGAGAATTGTTTTTAATGAATAATTGACATGAATTATGACAATCATGAAAATCTTTATCAGGAGTCTACTTAAAAATGCAAACACTTTCTGTTTGGTTTGTACTTGTTAGGTAGAAACAGTTAATTTAACTGTAACTGAGGAAGGTCTCTCAGGGCGTCTGCATCTAATCATGGCATCAGTAATGCCTTCTGAACCGTGTTATTTAAGTCAGTCATATTGAGTCCTGCGGGCTTCCCTGATGGCTCAGCAGTGAAGAATCACCTGTAAAGCAAGAGACGCAGGAGACATGGGTTTGATCCCTGAGTTGGGAAGATGACCTGGAGAAGGAAATGGCAACCCGCTCCAGTGTTCTTGCCTGGAGAATCCAACGGACAGAGGTGCCTGGCGGGCTACAGTCCAAAGGGTTGCAGAGTCAGACAAGACAGAGCACCCTGACTGAGCATGGATGGAGCTCTGTAAGTGGATATACCTGAGACTCTTCTTTTTGCATTTGACAGTCCAAGACTGATTTTAAGTCTTCTTGGCTCTTTACGTCTCCCTCCATGTGTTAAAAACGCAAAGACGACATCATTCCAGGATGACTGGCCATATGCTGCTGCTGCTAAGTTGCTCAGTCGTGTCTGACCCTGTGTGACCCCACAGATGGCAGCCCACCAGGATCCCCCGTCCCCGGGATTCTCTAGGCAAGAACACTGGAGTGGGTTGCCATTTCCTTCTCCAGTGCGTGAAAGTGAAGTCGCTCAGTCATGTCCAACTCTTGGTGACCCCATGGACTGCAGCCTACCAGGCTCCTCCGCCTATGGGATTTTCCAGGCAAGAGTACTGGAGTGGGGTGCCATTGCCTTCTCCAAGCCATGTGTTACCCTTTGAAAATTGGCAGTCAAGACCCTTAAAAAGAAGGTCCAGCTTAATCAACAGTCACCACAATTCCATTTTGTTTTCTCACATTTGGAGCTCCCGTTACTTGTAACATTAAAAAAATGAGATCAGTACGATTCAATCCTTTGCTCACTAAGCATGCAGTATGCATCGCTACACGCTGGGCCCTGGAGAAACCCAGGAACCTCTGGGCTCAGGGGAGGCAGCCGGTCAGAGGTGGCTGGAGGTCAGTGTGGGGAGGGCCACCGGGGCGGGGGCTGCAAGGGGACGGTGCCACGTAGTCTGCGGAGGGCACGGGGCGTCTTGGGGGCCAGGATGGCAGGCGCCCACGCTGTGAAGGTGGGAGGAAGGTGATGTCAGGAGGGAAGGTAGTGGTATGCCGTGCAGGAAAGGCTGCGGCTCACACAGAAGGGCACGGGACGGCAGCGGTGGAGATGCTGAGCAGAAGGCCCCGGATCCAGGTGTGCCTTGCACAGCTACCACATCTGGAGCACATGCGTGGGGGCATCAGGGAGAGGACTGGAGAGGCAGCGGCGTGGGGGCCAGGGGCCTGAGCAAGGGGAGGTGTGGACGAGAGGAGCGATGAGGACGCGGGGGCCAGCTGCACGTGGCGGGCAGGACGTGGGAGGAAAGAGGGAAGAGGCCGAGGTGGAGGGGGTGGGGGCCACTGATCAGACCGAGGCAAGGGGGGGCGCTGGGAGGAGGAAGTGGCTTTAGTTCAGTCTGGGGACCTGTGGGTCTTCCTGGAGGGAGGAGAGGTTCAGGAGACCAGGGGAAATCTGGACGTGATACGGTGGGGTGTGGACTGGAGATAACAGACTCGGGGTGAGCAGGGCAGAGACGGGTGGACCTGAGCCACACGGTGGGTGAGCGCTGGTGTCAGGAGGAGAAAGGCAGCCGGAAGAGGGGCATCCCGGTTGTAGGGCTGACAGAAGCAGCAGGACTTGGAAGCGCTGGAAGGGTGAAGGGGGGAGGGGA
>SJYF01000661.1:321068-344893 GCA_006410515.1 Procapra przewalskii
AGAGGCAGGTCAGGTGGTCTGGTATTCCCATCTCTTTCAGAATTGTCCACAGTTTCTTGTGCTCCACACAGTCAAAGGCTTTGGCACAGTCAATAAAGCAGAAATAGATGTTTTTCTGGAACTCTCTTGTTTTTTCCACGATCCAGCGGATGTTGGCAATTTGATCTCTGGTTCCTCTGCCTCTTCTAAAACCAGCTTGAACATCTGAAGTTCACGGTTCACGTATTGCTGAAGCCTGGCTTGGAGAATTTTGAGCATTACTTTACTAGTGTGTGAGATGAGTGCAATTGTGCAGTAGTTTGAGCATTCTTTGGCATTACCTTTCTTTGGGACTGGAATGAACACTGACCTTTTCCAGTCCTGTGGCCACTGCTGAGTTTTCCAAATTTGCTGGCATATTGAGTGTAGCACTTTCACAGCATCATCTTTCAGGATTTGAAATAGCTCCACTGGAATTCCATCACCTCCACTAGCTCTGTTCGTAGTGATGCTTTCTAAGGCCCACTTGACTTCATATTCCAGGATGTTTGGCTCTAGGTGAGTGATCACACCATCATGATTATCCTAACCCTAACCCATGCCCAAGGTCAGAGGTGGCGGCTGGGAGGAGCAACCCCAAGTCCAAGAGATATTACACATGAACTAAATAGACTTTCCCTGTGACTTTTGTCTGAATGTGCATCAAGGTGCATTGTCATCTTTTTATGGATTGTAGGTTAGATACGTTATTGGCTACCATATATTTTAACACACAACTCCAAATGAGCTACACTGTCATTCAAAAAAGAATAACTGTGCTTTAACAATTTTTGGGAGAAAAAGTTAACAGCAGAAAGGCAAGTGAACTGATTCTCTTGTCAAGGAATAAAAAACTGAGTAGACAGCATGCTGGAAACGTCCTCATTTTAGGAGCTGATTATTTAGTGGTCCTGGGCAAGGATCTCTTTAAATCTGGAAGGCTGAATCTATGGAGCAGAGGGATGATACACAGAAGTAAGCTCGGTAACTGAGCTAACGTTATTCATTCTGGGATCTCTTCAGGTACAGCAGTAACATTTTTATATTGTCATTCAAATATTTCCTGCTTGTTATGTTGTCAGGTAGCTTACAATATCTGAGAGCCCTGACTTCAAGCTGTTGCAAAGGCTTACAATTCTTTTTCTGAAGCAGAAAGGATTGGCTTTTACACACACACAGACAAAACTGGACAGCCTTACACTCAGAACAACTCATTGCTTTCCGGAGCAGAGTGTGAGTCTGGGCAAGAATACTTCTGCTGGTATCATTTTGGGCTGCATGAATGAAATATACTGATCTTTTGCAAAGGGTTTCCAGATTCCAAACCTTATGCCTTGGAGTGAAAATGAAGAGCAAGAGCTTCTTTCCTTCATACTGCCAAAAGACATGACCACACAGACAATAACTAGACCCAAACAAAGATAAGTAGCTGACGTCACAGAAAACCATGATCATGTCAGTACCCTGCCTTGTGATTCAAAAGCAAAAGACATTACATTTATGTGTCTTAAGAGCATTTTGAAGACAACCGAGGGGGAGAGGCAGAGAGATGGACTGGAGGTCGGGGTTGGGAGATGCAAACTGTTATGCCTGGAAACGACAGACAACAAGCACGGGAACTCTATTCACTATCCTGGTATAATTCATACATAGTTTATATATGTAACTATATATACACATTTATACATACACTCAGTGCGCGTATAACTGAGTCACTGCTGCGTGGTGGAGACTGGCATAACACTGCAGATCGACCATACTTCAGTTAAAAAAAAAAAAGACAATCTATCCACCTACGGTTTGCTCCTCATTTTCAGTTTTCAAGTCAGTCTTTGCTTCTCCACTGAACATCAGACTTGACTATGTATCATATTTATTTTGGACGGTCTTCAGTCTGATGAAATAATGTATGAATTTTGATTCCAGAACAGGTAGAGATTTTATTACCATCTGGATAGCCACCAACATAAGGAAACGGATACAATGGTCTGACATAAGCCAATAAAGACATTATCACGCTTTTTGCTCTGTAGCTTTCTTAGAAGCTACTGTGAGCAACGGGCAATAAAAACTAAATACCTAAGAAAATGCCAGGCAGGAAAATGATGGAACTCCTCTGATGTGAGATGGTTGGGGAAGGCGGCTCTGGGAAAGAGACCTGAGCAGAAAGGAGAATGACGGGAGGGAGCGGAGCATGACAGGAGCAGTGAGATCTCAAAGAAAGCGAGTGTCAGAAAGCAAAAGCGCCTGTCTGAGGCTCTCAGGTATAATTAACTGTGATAGGAGAAAACCAAGCCAGAAGAAAAATGATTTCCTTCTATGGTTTCAGGCCAGCTTCAGAAGCCCGGATTCGTAGCACAGACTCCCTGCCAGCTAGCTCTGACACATGGCCTCTCTGCTCTCGAATGCTTGCTCAGGGAAGTGGGTGGACTCGACTAGTCAAGTTTTAAGGCTCTTCCATTTCCCCAAATATGTCATTCCTAGTATTTATTTTTTGTTTCCTCATCTGAAAACACTGAAAAAAGGCTTGAACATTCATCACTGTGTATGCAAGTCCGACAGTCTTAAACGACAAGTTTCCCAAGGAATGTATTTCTAAGTGTTGCCCCCAGCCCATGGTACTCCGCCCCTGTCTGGTTTATAATCTGCTGGCTGCTGACTAGCTGTGGGTGGAAATCAGTGCTGAGATATTTCTGGCCTTTCTTCTTCTGAGGAGATGATGCACGAAAGCTAAGAAATCTTCCTCCTCCTCTAATACTCGTGTTTTCTCTCTAGGGGTCGTTCTTATGATGGCTTTTCATACCCTTCTCCTAAAAAGATTCCAACAACGTACCAGGATAAAGACATCCATTAACTGCAGCCTCTGAAGAGAATTACATTTCTTGTATCGGACAGGCCAAATTATTTATTCTCTCGCGAAAATCTGGCATCTTATTTTCTTACCCACAACATAACTTTTAAATAAGCCTATTTAAAAAATGAAGGTATCTGTTGATTAAAACTGCCCTCTATTAAACAAGCTTTCTTTTTTGAAGAAAGTGAAAATCTGACACTGTGTAAGTGGGTCACCCGTATTCGCCTGCCATCACTGTCCACTACGGACACTGGAGCTCCTGGCCGAGAAGGGCCTGGGCCTGTCAGAGACGTTGGTAGGGCCAGGAGAGCTGAGGCTCCCGCCTGGACTCTGAGAGACTCTAACTTTCAGTCACACAGGAGCTTCTGAAAAACTAGGAGTCACAGCTTCTTCCCTACCATCCTGAGGGGACTGCTGTGAGCTTCAGAGCAGTTGGTTATAGAAAGTTCTTGAACAGGTACAAGGCGTTACACAAGCATGAGCTAGTGTTCTTAAGAGAAGCAAGTATGTGCTGAACAGCACATGCGTATGAACAGCACTTCTTGTTTCCAGGGCCTTTCACGGTGACGCTTGGAATACCAACAGCACACCAAACCACAGTGATGCCACGGAAGGGTCCCCTCTGCCCCAGTATGTAGACATTTTTAAAACTTGGGAAAAAGAGAGAAACTCTAGGTACCAGATGGGCAGAAAGACTCAAAATTAGAGAACTGGGGTTTGGACCCAGCCTCAGTGCTTGGGCTCGAGTTTTTAATCCTCATGTGGGGACACGGAACATGGCCTACAGTCTGTATGACCCAGGGGATCAGAACACGGCTCCCTGCACAAAGACCTTCATCTGAGACGCATACAAGAAAATTCTACCCACAGGCCTGGGAAGTTGCAAGGAAGCTTACCTTCCGTCCAGGATCATCACTGGGAGAAAAATAATAAACAAACTCAGACCTCTAATAAACTCAGACTCCAAGCCTATACACCAGAGTGAGTATAGTAACTAAGGGTGCATAAATATAAATGAAACAGTTAACAGTAAGTACGGTTCAGGACATATGAAAGACCCATAAGATAAACAAAATGAGTACATATGCACTTAAAAGCAAAAAATTATCCATTGAACTAGACAGTTACCTACCAGCGAGGAGAGTTGACAGAGGTGACGAGTGGGAGATTTAATACCGCTAAGACCAGAGAGAACAATAAATAGAAAAGAGGCTATGAAATAAGTATTCTAAGAATGAGTCAAAAGCTGCAAGTATGGGTAGAAAAATAAATAAAAGCAAAGAACAACAGGACAGAATAACAGTAACTAAAAAGGCCAAGCAAATTTTAAAAGATCAAAGAGAACTTTGAGCAATTGAACCCAGTCACTGGAATAACAGACACAATGAACTGATTGAGAGTAGATGATATAAAAAGGTAATTAACTGGGAGGGTTGAGCCCGCAATATGGCAATAAGACAGACAGAAGTTAGACAAGCTCAGAAATAAGAGAGAAAATGACACTGAACCAAATACCTAGTATTAGTTACTGATACAGAAAATAAAAATAGAAAACAGACAACGTGCAAAGGAATAACTGGGGAACTTTCCCAGATAAAGGAAAGATGCAATCCCCAAGAGGAAGAATCACGATAAATCCAAAGTAGAACAAATAAAAAGAAACCTACACTTACATTCATGATACTTAAATTGTAGGAAATTAAAGACAGATAAAAATTTAAAATCACTGGAGAAAAGACAGATTTACTCATCAAAAAATGGCAATCAGATTGACAACAAACGTCTCATCATCAGTTGTGGAGGCTGGAATAGGAAAAACAACAAAGTACTGAAGGAAAGTAATTGTTGAGCAAGAATTCCATAGTCAGCTAAACTATCATTTGACAGACAGGTAGGTAAGTCCCTTCTCTCTCAAACTGTCACTGAAACTGCTGACAGAGCAGAGGTTCTCAAACTTGGGTGGGCATCAGAATCCTTGGAGGGGTGGTGGTGGTGTTAAAACAGAGACTGCAGGGCCCACCCCAAAGTTGCTGATTTTCAGCAGGTCTGGGTTAGGACCTCAAAACGTGCATTTCTAATAAGTTTCTGAATGGTTCGGACCCTGCTGTTCTATAGGCTATAGTTTTAGAATCATGAACTAGAGGTTAAACTTCATGAAGGAGAAAACTTAACCTGGAAAAAAGTAAACACAAGAGCCAAGGGTAGACAAAGAAATTTGATTACATAGAAGTAAATTAAGCAAACATTAACAGTTAAAAAAAAGAGAAAATGTTAATGATTATTTGGCAAGTTTTTGGCGCTTCCCTGGTAGCTCAGCTGGTAAAGAATCCACCTGCAGTGTGGGAGACCTGGGTTTGATCCCTGGGTTGGGAAGATCCCCTGGAGAAGGGAACAGCTACCCATTCCAGTATTCTGGCCTGGAGAATTCCATGGATTGTATAGTCCATGGGATCGCAAAGAGTCAGACATGACTGAGTGACTTTCACTTTCATTTGGCAAGTTTAAAGATAAAGTAGTTTGAAAATTCCTTTGAACAATGGAAAGTGGGACTGAGAAGGACAGCACTTTAAAAATTTTTGTCTTTTATATTAAGGTATAGCTGATTAACCATGCTTTGATAGTTTCAGGTGAATAGCACAGGGACTCAGCCATACATATACAAGTATCCGTTTCCCCCCAAACTCTCCTCCCTTTCAGTCTGCCACAAAACATTGAGCAGAATTCCCCGTGTTATATAGTAGGTCCGAGTCGGTTACCCATTGTAAATACGGCAGCGTGTATGTGTCCGTTGCAAACTCCCTAGCTATATCTTCCCCTGGGCAACTCTGAGTTTGTTCGCTAAGTCTGTGAGTCCGTTTTTGTTTTGTAAGTAAGTTCATTTGCATCATTTCTTTTTAGGAGAGCAGCACGGAAGTTCCCCAGAGTTGTATATCATCCAGAAAGAGAGAGAGCAGGTGATTAATTTTGACATTGAGTCAAGTATGTTGGTTAAAAGTATTAATGTGAGCACCAAAAGAACAGAAAACTTCCAAGTACAGAAAATGAGAGAAAATAGACTACTCTGTCGGTCCAGCAGAAAGTAAGGAGAGACAGAAAAGATATATTAAGCAGACCAGTGACGCAGAGTGAGCGCAGCGACTCTCAGAGCCACAGTCGTCACGAGAGATTCGGACCCAACGGGCTCGATCACACTTGAAAAGCCAGGGGAAAAGTCATGATGGAAATGGATACTTTGAACACCACAGACTTGATCCAACAGGCATATAAAGAACTCAGTACCCAGTAAAGACAGAATATACACTATTTTCAAAGACAAAAAGAGCAGTAACAAAAAATGGTCAAGCCTCCAAAGAAGTTTCAGATATCTAACAATATTCCATGGACAATATTCTCTGACCATAATTAGTAAGAAAGAGGTAAAAACCGTCCCAAACTCTTAGAAACTGAAAGGTTTATTCTAAATAATTTATAAGCTAAGGACAAAAAGAAATCATTGTGGAAATTCCCAAAAATTTAGAACCGAATTAAAACAAAAATCACTAATCTACGCTAAGGTGAGGATTACCTGAACACACATGCTCCCACTGAGGGAGATGCCGCTGCCTGAAATAAAAGAGTAACCAAACCTCTTTTATTAGAAAATAAAGAAGCAAAGATCTTCCCTCACAGTATATCTATCCGGATTTCTGATGCTAAATAATTTCCAATAGTAATGAATAAGAACTAACAAAGTTGCATGGAGACAGACGATCAGTAATTGACAGATACTTGAAAAGGCTTCAGAATCATTCAAAAGTCCTCTGCTGCTTGAAAAACAGCATCGTTTCTTGAATTTTCCCTGTTTCTCATGATGGGAAAGGGAAAATACTACTCTGACTTATTGTGACTGTGAGTACATCAAAAGGAACCCATGGCAGTAAGGCAGGTGTTTGTTAAAATACATGAAAAATAGCTGATGTCTGTTTGACACAGGTATTATTAGGCATTTTGCATTAACCAGCAGCAAAGCAGCCAAACAAATCCAACAAGCAGCTAAAGGGAAGTCAGGCGTCAAGGTGCATTTGCCCTGTGTTATCATCTAAGTCTTCAAACGGGCATAGAATTCAAAACGTGATTTGAGCTGAATCAGATTAAAGTCACAAAATCAGTATTAAAAAGATTTTTTTTGATGTGGACCATTAAAAATTTATTGAATTTGTTATGTGTTTTGGTTGTTTGGTCTTGAAGTCACGTGGGATCTCAGCTCCCCAACCACGGGCTGACCCTGCAGCCTGCAGCCTCTGTACCGAAGGCGAACCCTTAAACAATGGGCCACCAGTGACGTCCCCAAAACTGGTATTTGAAATGCGCCTACTGGTCTCTTAGCTCAGCACTCAGCGCAACAAACTTCACTCCCTGTAGCTCCTCTAGCGCGCAATCTTCTGCTGACTCCAGCACAGTTCCTGCAGTTTCGAGTCTCTCCTTGTACTTACGTAACCATGGACAAGACTGGTGCATTCCCTGTGATCATCCTGGCCTATTGCAGACTCCGCCCAGGTGTCTGAAACCAGGTTCTTCTTAACTGCTGAGTGACAGGCAGACTATCTGCCTGATGAAGATACATGAGGGGACTATCAGTGGGTCAGCAGAGATAAGGATTCTCAACTCTGCCAGCTCTGGAGCTCAGCTACAATCTCAGCCAAACCTCTGCAGATTCTTAGAGCCGGAAGAGATTCAGAATCTACTTTAAATTTGTTAGCATACATATATCACCTGTGGCCTCAAGAAATGTCAAAACTCTACAAATCCAGGACCAGGTTTTGCTTCGTATAAAAAGGAAGGGAGGACCTTTTGGTTGTAGAATTTTAATCTACCCTCTTATAAAACACAAAAGAGCACGCTTAGTATTGTCACCGCTAGTAACTCACGTTCTCTTCCTTTGCATTTAAAGCTCTATGAACAGGCAAATGGAACAATCAATGTCTCACCCAGAAATTCCAGGGAGGAGGAGACGGGAGTGATGTTAAATTTCTCAAGGACACCAGTCACGCCCTTGGTACCAAGGGAGGCAGGAATATACAAGAAATATGTGCTTAGATGCACCAAAATATTATGCTGAAGAGTCAGAACTTTAGAATACTGACCGGACCAGTAATAGCTGGGTTCTGTAGTCTTGGGTCTTCCCACTGAGTAATTTTGCTATCTGAAAATATTAAAAAGAAAAAAAAGGTTATTAGTTCAAATCTATTTCATGTTAAAAATGTTTTAGAAAGAATTATTTCTAGATTTTCCAAAAGCTGCCCAGTTCCCCATCCTGACCCCCAAAGATAAATAGCTTAGTATTTCAGGGTTAGAACAGAACAATAGGCACCTCTGATACTGTCTAGTTAAAAACAATCAATCAAAAATGCACAACTAAAGTACAACCATTTATTCACACTTTCTGGCAAACAGTCTGCTGGAATTTCAATTATAAACCCCTGTTTCTTCAAGGATTTATAACTTGATCTTGATTTTCATTTAATTTTTAAAAAGGCATAAAAAGTCTTAGTCCCCCAAAAGTTAACATGAAGACATGATTTTTTTTTTCCTCATTTCAAATACTGTTCTGTTTATTTATGGTGCTGCAAACTGCTTTTGATGAAAAATCCTGCACTGAACAAATGAATAATCCATTACATGTTTCACTCAGATGCACACAAAAATCAAAACAGCTAAGGAAAGCTGAAAAAATGAGAATTAAATACAGCTGAGGAGGATGCCAGAGAAAAGACTCCCTTCTGGCCAAGCTGGAGAGAAGTGGTTCTTTCTCCCAAATGAGTCAGTGTCAACGAGACTGGTCAATGGCACCTATGCTACCATTTCAATGGTAAAGGTGGAAACAAATAGCTACCCAATCACTTGGGATTTTGTGACAGTGCATTTGGCTCAGTTGGTAAGGAAGCTGTCTGCAATGCAGGAGGCCCAAGTTCAATCCCTGGGTGGGGAAGATTCCTTGGAGAAGGAAATGGCAACTCACTCCAGTATTCTCACCTGGAGAATCCCATGGACAGAGGAGACTCTCGGCGCACTACGGTCCACGGGGTCGCAAAGAGCTGGACATGACTGAAGTGACTTAGCAAATATTAATTAAAATGCCTTTATGGATTGCTGTGCGTGTTGGGGGGCCAGGCAGGGATGGACTCACATGAAAGATATGGGGAGGGGAGATGGGGGAGTTTTAGGAAATCTAAGTCGGCTTTAAAAAAAGGAAATTACTGATTTGAGAAGAATATTCTATGAGAAGAATATTCTATTTCTGGTATACTAAGTAAATGGACTGATAAGAATAACTAAAATATTTGGTTTTAATGACTATCCCAGGAATTTTTTGGAGTCTGGTATGGTAACCAGAGCAATGGTAAAGTATTAAAACTACCAAAGCACAGGACAACTGCAGATTCTAACAATTTGGTAGAAAAGTTACATGAAATATTTAAATGTTTTAGAGACTGCTGATGAAGTAAAAGGCATTTTTGGGTTCCCTACTTTGAAAACAGAAGTTTTCAGAAAGTAAGAGCTGCTACTGTGATGAAGAACAAGAAAAATGAAAACTAAACAAAGGGAAAATGCAGCTGAGTAAAAACTGCCTTGGACTATATATAGACTGGGCACCATTATCAAAGCAGAAAATAAATGAGCTGCTACCTACATATGGCATCTCGCGACCTGTCCAGAGGGGAACTCGGAGCTGTCATCCTTGACACCTGCATCTGGATTTCCCATGGGAAGCACCCCAAGCCCAACTCTGCCAGAGTCGAAGCCATAATCTTCCAACACAAAAGCAGTTCACAGAATCTTGTCTTCCTCGTTAACAGCATCACGATCCATTCCTGGTGCAAATGCGAACCTGCAACCTCCCCCGTCCTCCCCTCAACCTTTCACCACGGACCTCTCTCGCTGAAAAGGCTTCTCTGTGGAGCACTCGCCTCCCTGCGCTTCTGTCGAGGTTCCCCTGGCCTCAGGCTCCCTCCCCTCTGTTTAGAACTTCCTTTAAAGCTCTGCCAAGAGACTCTTTCTAGACAACAAATTTGACCACGTCAGTCCCTCCTGGATAGTCCCTCTGGTGCTCCGGTCTGGCTGCAGAAGGGACCCAAGTCCCCACACCTGGCAGGCTCCTGCTGAACGTGACCCTGTGTCAGGCTGGCTTGTCGCACACCGGTGGCTTGCAAGCCACCGCACTTTCTTGCTCCTGAAACCTCTCTTCGCTGGGCATCGACTAAACAGTACTCGCACTCGTTATTTTGCCTTCTCTTGCAGCCTCCCTCCCCCGCTGGAGCCCAACACTTGGACAGAACAGGCTCACTCCCCTCAGGCAGAACTTAAATACCCCCTGGCACTCCCGACCCACTCAAGCTACTCGAGCTGAGCCTAAGGCGGACAGGGCCCGGTGCTGCTCATCTCTGTGGCTCCCTCTCCACCGCTGAACACATTTCCCAGCACGGAGCAGGCGCTTGGGGTTTTTTAAATGACCAAATGAAGTGGATAGTGAAAACAAACTCCTTTTTAAAACAGTCTAAGCTTTCAGAACCACACACGGTTCTGTATGGTTATCATAATCATCAACTTTGCACTAAGGAATTATCAACAGAAGAATATCGGTGGCCAGTTACCCATTCGGTCCTGAAACGTTTGAACCTAAACTTGCTTTCTGTCTTTGAGCCATAATATTTCAAGTCAAGGGGCAAGAATGAAGTAGAAGAATGAGACTTAGTTCATTTAGATACTATTAATGGGCTTCGTACAGCTTCTCTGGTGGCTCAGATGGTAAAGAATCTGCCTGCAATGCAGGAGACCTGGGTTCGATCCCTGGGTCAGGAAGATACCCACCTGGGAGAAGGAAATGGCAATCTACTCTAGTATTCTTGCCTGGAGAATCATGTGGACAGAGGAGCCTGGCAGGCTACAGCCGATGGGGTCACAAGAGTCGGACACGACTCACTGACTCCACCGCCGCCGCCAGTGGGTGTGGCCCGACTGAAACGAGATCGAGAGCACCCCTGGACTCTTACTTTCTAGCTCTGTGTTCATATACAAGCTGCCGGTGGCTAGCTACTCAGCACCTGGGCACCTCAGGTCTTTAAGAAGAACCATACAATTCCTGAGAGACATAGGGCTCAGTTCAAGACCTTCCCTTAACCTTTCACTCCAGGCTTGAAACATACAAACTATCTGATAAAGTGAAAGTGTTAGTTCCTCAGTCGCGTCCGACTCTTTGTGACCTCATGGACTGTGTAGCCTGCCAGAGTCCCTCTGTCCATGGAGTTCTCCTGGCAAGAATACTGGCGTGGGTAGCCATTCCCTTCTCCAGAGGATCTTCCTGACCCAGGGATTGAACCCAGGTCTCCTGCATTGCAGGCAGATTCTTCACTATCAGAGCCGCCTGGGAAGCCCAATCTGATAAATGTCAGCCAAATCAATCATGGACTCTGAAGAGATTAGTATTGAGCATTCATGCTCTTCTGAAATTAAATCTTTAAGATTTTTAATCTTAAATATGTCTCACTTCTCAATAATTTATAAAACAGAAAATAAAAAACCTAATGAATTAGCAGATAAGTGCACTGCCATCTCCTACAGTCAGCGCACAGTCACGAGTCCCAGTGAAGTGGAAGACGGATGACCCCGGGCACCCCACAAGGCGCCCGCTCTCACAGCTGCATGGCGCGGTGGGGATGGCCTGCTCTCTGTCCTGGGGCAGCAGGAGAATGAAGGGAGATGCCAAGTTTTGCTGGAACTGAGATTCGGGAGAAGTGTTTAGGAGGAGAAACTGATTTGGAAGGTAAGGTAATTCCAGGTAATTCAACCCATTTTGGAGTGGTTCTTTGTACCTGATCAAGTATCTTAAAAAGAAAATAGGTATGCTGCATTTTTCAGATTAGACTCCCCGCCACCCCCCAGAAAGGCAATGAATGGAGCTCTATCTCATTGATATGTACCTGTTTATTACTTTCCATTGACTAAACCTTGACAAATTAGGGAGACATGGCAGAAATGTTGTTACCAGCTAACGTGTGTGTGCGCCAAGTCGTTTCAGTTGTGTCTGACCCTTTGTGACCCCATGGACTGTAGCCTGCCAGGCTCCCTTGTCCATGGAATTCTCCAGGCAAGAACACTGGAGTGGGTTGCCATTTCCTACTCCGGGGGATCTTCTCAACCCAGGGATTGAGCCCTGCCTCTTGTATCTCCAGCACTGGCAGGTAGGTTCTTTATCACGAGTGCCGCAAATATCATATTGGCACAGCTCGGGCCAGCCAGGCTCCGTCTGTGGTCTATATCCTATCACCTGAGTCCCGGGAGTTAAGAGGGAGAGGCTCCCAAGTGCTGTGTGGTCTGGAAAGAGGAGCCGGGAATGTCGGAGTGGAGCTTGGAGGGACTGATTAAGAATTAGGAACCGCCCAGGCATTTAGCAAGGGACTACCCTCTCCAAACCAGGGGCTTCCCGCGTGGCTCAGACAGTAAAGCGTCTTCCTGCAGTGCAGGAGACCCAGGTTCGATTCCTGGGTCAGGAAGATCCCCTGGAGAAGGAAATGGCAACCCACTCCATACAGTCCATGGGGTCACAAAGAGTCGGACACAACTGAGCAACCTCACCTCACACTCTCCAAACAGGAGCCGGGCGCAGGCCTTAGGTGGAGGTGCTGTTTGCTGCTGCCTCTCAAGTTCTCTCCACTTTCTAACCCCGGGCATCAACTTCCCAACAACACTGGCACCACCGGGCGGCTGAGTCACCGCTTGTCAAGCATTTACTTCCTCAGGTCTATGCACGCCTCCAGAAAACCGGGCCACGACTTTTCATATTTCTAATGTATCCTAGTATAGCACTTTGCAGCTGTGCTGTTCTTATTCCTGGGGCCTCGAAGGACATCAGGACAAGCTCGCTTCAGGTTGACCTGGCATCAGATCGCCAGCCAGAACACGGCCGCAATGCTGTGTGAGGTCCTTTCTGAGCGAAAGACCAAGGCTGTGTGATCGGTTAAGCCTTTGTTTTAATAAAATGGTCATTATTACTAGCGCCTCTCTTTGAAAAGTGAAATGGTAACGCGTGAAAAAACAGCAAACAAGGCTGTCTTTTGTTTTAGTGGGAAAAAGGCGTGTGACTATTTTAAGCAAATTATGCTAAGAAACAGCAGAATTATAAATAGAACATTAAGGGGAAAAGTGGGAGGACACATATTTCACAGCACTCATGGCAGCAATTTTATGCTCACTACAACTCTGGGAGCAGGCAAAAGTCAAGTGTTATTACTGGTCAAAGACAAAAATGAGGCTATGTACCTTAAACTATCTAACCTTAACCAAGGGTAACACACATCCCTAAACATATCCAGGACCTTCTACTATTCTGACTGAATTCTGAATTGCTGGGCTTCTTGTTTAATTGGGTTGATAAAAACCCGTCAAACTCCCGTGCCTCGAAGCAAAGTTCTCTCTAAGGTGCACGGGTGGCGTAGGAACCCGGGAAGAGGACCTGAGATTTGAGGCAGCGACAGGCTCCACCCGCAGGGGGGCCCAGGCCAGACCTCCTGGTCAGCTCAGCAAGGCGCTTAGCTCACCAGTACAGTGAGGTAAGAAAATGTGAGAAACCTGATCAAAGTGAAAGAGGAGAGTGAAAAAGCTGGCTTAAAACTCAACATTCGGAAAACTAAGATCATGGCATCCAGTCCAATCACTTCATGGCAAATAGATGGGGAAGCAATGACAGACTTTCATTTTCTTGGGCTCCAAAATCACTGCAGATTCACTGCAATTTCAAGGTTGCAATAAAAAGATGCTTGCTCCTTGGAAGAAAAGCTATGACCAACCTAGACAGCATATTAAAAAGCAGAGACATTACTTTGCCGACAAAAGGCTGTCTAATCAAGGCTGTGGTTTTTCCAGTAGTCATGTATGGATGTGAGAGTTGGCCTATAAAGAAAGCTGAGCATCGAAGAACTGGTTTTTGAACTGTGGTGTTGGAGAAGACACTTGAGAGTCCCTCGGACTGCAAGGAGATCCAACCAGTCGATCCTAAAGGAAACCAACCCTGAATATTCATCAGAAGGACAGATGCTAAAGCTGAAACTCCAATACTTTGGCCACCTGATGCAAAGAGCTGCTGCTGCTGCTGCTGCTGCTGCTGCTGCTGCTAAGTCGCTTCAGTCATGTCCGACTCTGTGCAACCCCATAGACGGCAGCCCGCCAGGCTCCCCTGTCCCTGGGATTCTGCAGGCAAGAACACTGGAGCGGGTTGCCATTTCCTTCTCCAGTGCATGAAAGTGAAAAGTGAAAGTGAAGTCGTTCAGTTGTGCCCGACCCTCAGCGACCCCATGGACTGTAGCCCACCAGGCTCATCCGTCCATGGGATTTTGCAGGCAAGAGTACTGGAGTGGGTGCCATTGTCTGAGCTGACTCAATGGAAAAGACCCTGATGCTGGGAAGGATTGAAGGCGGTAGGAGAAGGAGACGACAGAGGATGAGATGGCTGGACGGCATCACCGACTCGATAGACATGAATTTCAGCAAGCTCCGGGAGTTGGTGATGGACAGGGAAGCCTGGCATGCTGCAGTGCCTGGGGTCACAAAGAGTCGGACACGACTGAGTGAGTGAACTGAAGAAAACGTGAGGCTAGGCAACCTGGTGTAGACTTAATGCTCACATTTATGAACCAAATGAAAACAAAGATCAAAATACTATCAGATCACACATGTACATGAACTTTAAATCTACTTGAAGACTTCTTTTTAACATACATTTTCCCGAAGGTTTAAGGGATATACTAATATGATCCCATGGAGAAACACTCCAACAGGGGGGAAAAAAACCCCACAAAACTAATGCCTAAAAGCAAACCTTTATTAGTTTAGCTTTTAGTTGGCACAGACACCACACGTTTATTCACAGGAGCTGGAGCAAATGTCCGCAGCAAATGTACTACAATTTCAAGAAAAGAACTGCGTATGTATTAGTGGGCTGGGTGCAAGGAGACATGCTGTGAATAGGAAAAAAGTCATAGCGGGCGTCTTGCCACGAGACCCCTGAAGGCAGAGTTTAAAAAAATGTTGATGGCTGCTTCAAGCACCCCTCATTCCATAGATTTCTGACCTGATCATCACTTCTTATTTTCTATTACCAGAGTATATTTATTAAAAGCGCAAAAGTCAAGGGGTCGTCAATCAGAAAAAAATTTTTTGCAACTAAAAAAAAAAGTTAATAGGTCACAAGGTCAAACTGGGATGGCAGCTTCAAGCGAAGGCGGGGCAGGGACAGTACCGTACGAGGGCACTGCGTCTCTGGCATCGTCCTCGCCACATAACACCTGGCTGCCTAGATGAAGAGTAAGATGACACAGCTTTCACAGCCCCATCTGAGTGACCCTCGCCCCCACCTACGTGCCCGTAACCGCGCCCACTTACTGTGGTCAATGTAAAACGTCCGGCCGTCCAAGTGGATCCTTTCTTCCCAGCCAGGCTGGTATCAGGGAAGAGAGAGAGAGAGAAGACAAAAATAGCCAGTAATTCCAAAATCAAAGGCGAACGCTAGAGACCCTGCAGCACCTTCTCCCCGGGGGTTCACTTTCCCATGAAGAGTAAATGAAACGGAAACAATTCAGGTGAACTGGTGGCAACACCCAGCAACACCCGTCCACACACGTTCTGCAGCCCAGCTGCACTCACTGGGTGATGAACAGGGACCAGGGGCTCTCATTTCAGAAGCTTCACAGGGAAACTCCGGCACACTGGGACAGTGGAGCCTGGGGTGGAATAGCTCATCTAATTAAATGTGTATCTACTGAGTACTAAAGGGAGGAGGAAGGCGGATATAAAATGTGAGAGACGGAGGCCATGTCCGCGTCATCAGGTGGTTGAACAGTCTAATGTGGTAATTCTCTGTTGTGAACTCTCACTACTCAGGACTCAGGAACCAACAGATCTGGATAATTTTTCCGCGGTCAGTCTGGTGTGCTTTCATTATCGGGACTGTGCCCACGTGCTACTGAAATCTAGAATCCAGCAGACCTAGACGGCCTGCCACCTTTCACCTTCTAAACCCTCTCTCCAGTCTCTCCTCTGGGCTCCTTCCATCTAAACCCTGGAACACAACATCTGGGGAGTGTGGGACATTTGTATAACCTGATGAATAAAGACTTCACCCTAATCTTTTGAGCTTCAAATCTGGCTGTATGTATAATACCAAAGGTTCTTGGGAAACAATCACCAAAAAAATTCCCAGCACCTTTCCCACTTTAGAGAAGTCTTGGAGTGGGCACCACTCCCCACCTTTCAGCCTCCGTAAGGGTTTTTAAAAAAATGGGGGTGGGGGTAGGGGGTGGGTCAAGAAGAAAGCATGGAGAAGGTTTCATTCAAAATTTAACTTGGAATGAATAGCTCACTTCTCACTCAGGCCCCAAAAGAGAACTGATAAAAAATTAGATTTATAAACAGTCATCAACAAGGGAGAACAACTTAAAATACCTGCAGGATAAATGACTTAGAGAAACCTTCTGCGATTACTTATGCCTTTTTCTCCCACAGTTTTTAATATTTTTATTCCTATGACTAAATCAGCAGTATGGATGGAAATCAATGGTTGCTAAGTTACAAAATAAACGTGTGCTGCTTAACTTGTCACCTGCAGAGAAAGCCTCGCGCATCCCCGCAGCAAGGTGTGCCTCCCACTAGCAAGAGGGCAGCCATCCCGACGCCTCTCTCAGGAGAGCCACGTGTGGTATGAACTGTGTAAACTGACTCTATTAGGAACTTACAGACCAAAGGGACTCAACCTGGAGAAGGAGAAGATCACAGGGCTTCCCTACCAGTACTGAGCCCGTGACTCGGTAAACACTTTCAGACTGGTCTGTGGGTCTCCAGCGTACTCACAGGAAGAGGGCCAAGGTCATTGGGGTTTAAGGATGCCTTTGACCGCATGTGTACTGGAAATTTCAGGCGTGGATCTTCCTGAAAGAGAAATGGAAAAGGCAGATGTTAGGAGTGACTGACCGTGAGTAGTACTGATCCTCCCCTTCGGGAGGTGTGTGCTCCACAGCAACCAGGTTGCCTGTGCGTGGGGATGCACTCCTGTTGCATGGGGGAGGGGAGGATCCCACCTTGGTGCGGGAAGCCTGACACCCCAGCTCTCATAAACGATTCCACTCTTCCTCCTTGTCCTCGATGAGAGGAGGAGAGTAAGAACGTGTAAGTAAAAGGTTTTCCCAAGACCTGGAGCAGATGAAGAGGGAGAGGGTTGCAGCAGTGATGTTACCGTGGAAACCAGAGTGGAGGATGCTGGAGAGGACGAGGCCCTAGTCCGCAGGGAGGGGGTGGGGACACTGGTTTGTATAGCTCCCTATGGACCCTGAGCCCTGGGGTGAGGGCAGCTAGCCTGTTAGCAACAGCCTCTCCATCAGCACTCGAGTCTGCTGATGCTCCCTCCTCCCCCTCTTCAGCTAAAGCCCAAATTCTGAAATCTGGTCTGACTGCCCAGGCATGTCCTGCCCCAGAGGTAGCTGGCAACATCTTATCAAGTCACATCCCCGTGAGAGAACTTCACCGGGATTCTTGACCAAGTTCTATAAATTAGATCTTAAAAGTTCACAAAATACTTTTCTTAAGGGATATGCTTTACTAGATACCACACAGAACCAACGAAAGAAAAATACATGCCCTGACATCTTGGGTCAGGCTTTGTAACTTACCAAGAGCAGTCAGATGTACGATCCTGCAGCTGCCTTGCTAGGAGGTTGGGCACATAATCTCTGCTCCCTTAGACAGGGAAACTGAGTCTCACAGAGAACAAGAACTAGCCCAGAGGGTCTGGTTTAGAGCCAGCAGCTGCCCCTTCACTTACACAGATCCAGCTGAAAATGCAGGGCAGTCTAGGGAATCCCAATTTTAAACTCAAAGATTAGAAAACAAAATGATCATCTTTTAAACTCAAACGACTAGAAAACAAGACATTATTAACCAAATAAGCCTAATAGGAAAACAAGAAGTCACCCCAAAATCTTAAAAAACCCCAAACAACCCTGTATTTCAATAATGCTAAAAAGCCTTTGTTGCTCTTAAAATTACTAAAAGGTTTTCTGCCTCAGCATTTTCCCAAGTCAGCAAGAAAATGAAATAGTTGATATAAAACTGGGAAAATAATAAACCTCACTTTTTGCTGGAGATATGAAGTTACATATGATTATATACCAAGACTGTATTAAACATCTCCTGGATTATGATTATGGAGCGTGACTGCTAGCGGGCATGGGGTTTCCTTCGGTGGGACGGAAATGTCCTACAACTGATGACGGCGACGGCCGCACATGTGTATGATGCTCTAAACGTCATTCGGGGGCATATTTTAAACGGGTGAGTTGTATGGGATGTGCACGACATCTCGACAAAGCTTTAAAAACGTTTCTCCCAAATGAACAGGATAAACCCTTAGCATCACCAGACAATAACAAAGCGACAGATTTAGGGGGCTGGCAAGAACGACAACAAAAAATCACACACACACAAATCAACCTGCGCTTTCCGTCAGCTATAAGCAAAATGTTAATAGAAGCAATAAATCTTATTAGCAGTTTTTGATGGAAATTGGTCTTGAACTTTTTAAAGGGATAATTAGAGACCTAAAAAAACTCTAGTATTCTATAGCATACTGGAACACCCACAGTGTAAGTAGATATACAAGCAGCTTTAGGATTCAGAAGGTCCAAAAAGCTGATCATCTGGTAAACATCTGTGACTGTTTTGTCATGGAAAGAGGAAAACCTTAGAATGGTGAATTCCACCAAACACATCCAAGGCTAACTGTGAGCTGGCCCGAGTAATATCCCCACCATGGGGAACCCTGGGCCCCCCACAGCCCTGGATGATGCTGGATTCAGAGAAAGTCTGAGGCTGGGATCACAATGCTCCATGCTTGGAATTATACATGCAGGCTACTGTGAAAGACAACCAGCTCTTCTGGTAAAGAGCTGCTGACAGAAAGAAGATAAACAGACAAACAACAAATCAACTGCAATTAAACAAAAGTGACCAGCCGGGAATGGGGGAAGAAGCATGAAGAATAAAATAAACTCCGTTTCCCAGGTCTGCTAAAATGGCCCGGCACGGAAACCTGGAACCCAGAGAATGCGAGGGCTGGAGGCACCGGTGGCGGGGGCGGGGGGTCACGTGATTTTATTATACTAACAAAAATCAAAACACTGGCAGCAGCTGCCATCCATCAGGCTCTGCGGGCTCAGCCTATGGGGCCCCACGGAGCCGCCCTCCCATGGACTTCCCTGACCGACAGAGGGTGCAGCTGGCAGGGCAGGAAAACAGCCAGGCCCCATGTAAGCCGGGACAACCGGAGGGAATCCTAGCGAGGTCTAGGACGGTGAATACCAAGGAGTGAAACACACGACACGGGCTGGGCTGATCTCCCTTGCCTCAGCACAGGAAGAGCCCTTCTTCACAGTTACATCAGTATTTCACAACTGCTTCCCTCAAATACAGTTGAAAGGGCTTTTAAATAGAAGGCAAAGATCAACATTAAAAAAAAAAAAAAGGTTTCGGGGAGTTCCCTAGCAGTCCTGTGGTTAAGGCTTCACCTTCCAAGGCAGGGGGCATGGGTTCAATCTCTGGGTGGGGAACTAAGATCCCACATGTCTCCCCTACCCGCAATTTCTTATTGGACTTATTAAAAACAGATAAAGTAAGAGCATGCTGGCCAGTTGAAAAGACGGTGGTGCTTTTTCCAGCCTGGAAGGGAGCAACCACCAGGCCTGGACTACAGTGACTTTTATTAGTTTGGACCTGGGTAGAAAAGAAAACAAGCCTGAAACTTAATTACGGTATAATCTTTCTCATTACAGAAATAAGCCAATGCTTCGTCCTGTAAAAGACATAAATATGTTCTTACACACATGCTTTGAGCTCCTTCTTCAGAAGAAGGAACAGACACACTGAAGCCTCATGTAATCTCTTCTCACCTCCCTAGGGGTCTCCCTGAGATCCACAGCCACCCCAACCCGGTGGGGACCAAGAGATGCTCATTTGACATGTCTGACTTGACTGCCGACAGCAGGCTGGCACCCTGCCTCCATGATTCGTGAGTGCAAGAGGCCATGTTTTATAAACAGACTCAAAGGGTGTGTGTGTGTGTGTGTGTGTGTGTGTCAGACTTTGCGACCCTATGGACTGTAGCCCGCCAGGCTCCTCAGTCCCTGTGATTCTCCAGGCAAGAATACTGGGGCCAGTTGCCATTTCCTTCTCCAGGTGATCTTCCCGACCCAGCGATCGAACCCGTATCTCCTGCATTGGCAGGTGGGTTCTTTACCAGTAGTACCAGCCTGGGGAAGCAAAGGGAAGGTTCCTCTACCAATGTATACAAAGGAGAAGCTTCTGGTTCGGGCTGGACTTGAGAGCACACGGGGTGTAGAGGGAAGACGTCCGTTTTCATCCCTCTTGACCTGTCTGACCGGTTTTTCTTTCTTTTATGATAATGCTCAAATCTAAGAATAGCTGTTCTCTCTTTAAAAACAAAAACAAAGCAACCCCCAAAGTAACTCAACACAGGTTTTAAGCCGAAAATTATCTTCCTGTTTCTCCCCATCCCTCCACCTTTTGTCAGAATAAACACGTGTTCAGAGCATGTGCTCTGCAGTCAGCGCTGTGGATGGGCCTTTGTTTAGCAGGGATAACGCAGCCGTGTCAGGACATCCGTGCTGAGTGGGGAAGGGTGGTGACGGCTGGTGGAACTCTTTGTTGCTACCTTCAGGATTTTCATGACAGCAGCCGTGACAAAACATTGTTTTAACAAATTGAAATTTGAAAATCAGTGAGTCACGAGTATCTGGTCGAAAGGGGCAATGGGAAATTCAAACTGGGTTTCATTCAGCAACAATGCAGGCAATAAATAAAGCGGGTGCTATTTAAAAGAAAACCTGCCCAGCTGCAATTACACTGCAGTTGTGGCGTGAAAGGCTGTGAAAAGGTTAGGGGATTTGATTACTAAGCTAGTTCAAATTACTAGAATCATAGCTTATGTTGGCAAGCCACAGTGGCTCCATCTACTAATCCATCTACTTTCACAATATTTACCCCCGACTTCTGGAGCTCCCGTTTCTGGCTGAGGAACTGAAACCCCAGCAATGCTGTGGCAAGTAGAAATGCTTCAGCAGGACTGCTACAGGTCCTACATCCCTGAGGGCCTTAAAAAAGGCTCTGAAACCAATCTCTACCACTCTGTTTTCCAAGGAGCTTCCTATCTATTACTCTCCTGTTGCCACAAACCCGGAATATTATCTTCAGATGAAACTGTTATTTATTATACGTCCGAGAAGTAGCGATGAGTTTACCAAACGAGTACTACCAGATCTGAATTTTAAATTTTCTCTGCAGGTTATTCCTTTACTTCAAAATTGGGGTGGTTCTAACTAAGGGGTGTTGGGAAACGCTTGGGGGCTTCCAAGGTTTTCAGTGTGATGGGTGGGGAAGGGGGGCAGTGGCTGTTAGGATTCGGTGGCAGGGGCCAAGGATGCTAAATATCCTGCAGTGGCAAGCACAGTCCTGCCCCGAGTGCTAAGAATGTCCTCGTGAAGACACACTGCACCGCGATCCGTGAGATCGGAGAGAACCTGATCCAGTTCTCAAGGGGCTGAACTGCCACCGTGCCATGGGCGGAGTGGGAATGACAGTCCCGGTCACTTGGGTCCAGGTCTCTTCCTTCACATGACACCGCTGTTCTAGCAACTGGGTATATTTGGTGTCTTCACTAGAAGTGGGAATTTAAAGCATGTGTTGACTCTTGGTCCAAGACCAAAGAGCCAGGGCCAGTGACAACCACCAAAACTCAACCGGATTTCATGTAATCCTCGGTTCTAAACAGCGGTGCAGCACATAAAAAGAATGAGCCCAACTCCATACCTGGATGGTCAGTTGGGGATATAAGGGGCAGGAAGGAAAATAAACCTTCGGGAGCATCAGAAACAGTCAGAAACCTGAGGACCCACTTCAGGTCAACTATTGGCCTAGAGATGCAACAGCAGAAAGACAGCACTGACTTTAAAAATAACTCTGTGCCGCCTTCAGTGAGCCGCCACCGACTGCCCTGAACCAAGGGAGAGCGGACAGCGGAATGCAAAGATGCGCAAGTGCCCTTCGCATTAATCTCATTTTCCTCAAAGTTGACACAGCATACATACTCTCCCTCGTGCATGATTCAGGGGTGCAAGGACGAGCACTGTGATTAAGGAAAAAAACCTGCGACAAATTTACACAGTCTCCTAACCCACAATTAAAAGAGTGTAATGTAGCACTGGAGTGTAATATACTTATCTGATGCCAACTGTCAACACCAAAAGGACGCATCAAATAAAAATAAAGATGGGTAATGGCAACACGGATGCAAAAAAAAAGTGACACAGAAATTCTTCGTGAAAAGATCGGAATTCCTTACAAAGTTACAGCATTACAGGAAACGGCAATATCAAAATTCCAGCAACATGGAGCACCACCTTTTTTCCCCCAATACGGTAAACTGTCAACACTAGAGCTTCCCCTGAGTGCTCTGAGGAAAAGGCATCAATACCCAGGGTGGCCGTGAGTCCGTGCCCATAAACTGCCCACTCCTACCAGCCCCTACGTGCACAGTCGAGGCGAAGGCTCAGGAGACCCTTGGGGGATACGCTATAGTGCCAGGAAATTTCTCAGCAAGCACCATGGATACTGAGTCAGGGACAGATGCCAGACCTCGGGGTGAAAATGGAGCCAAACAAAAGCATCGGCCTTACCCATGTCGTGGTCTTTGTGTTGTGGTCAATGAAGAAGGGCCGGCCGTTGGGCGCTATCCTCATCTCCCAGCCGGGCGGCAGGAAGCTCTGTGTGACTTTGTGTTGTGGTTTGGGGGAGTTGTAAGGTGATGGCTGTGGGGACTGTGGATTGGAAAGGGTATCTTTCACAGCCCGACGTACGGGTGAGTCCTTGGCGCCCTAAGGAATAATAATGAGCATTAGAACTCTCGCCACGCGCTGGTTCAGAGGGGTCAACACGTCCCCGGGGGTCAGGGAACGCTCCTCTCTCTGAAATGGGACCAGGGGGAAACGCCTAAAAAAAACCTGCTTCTGTCATCTGCTTACTTTAAAAAACAATCTAACCGTGATGTTTTCCTATTGGTTCAATGCACAACAATATTAAGTAAGTATAACCACCCTCCTTTGACAGCTGCTCGGTACATAATCCCAAATACTTTTCGGTAGTAACCATCATGGATGGGGACTTTACAGAAGCTGGAGAAAAACAGGGCCCTGCTCTTAATGAGCTCACAGTCTAATGGAGACGGACTGGCAATTTCTGCAGCAGAAAAAGAAAAAGCTCTATCAATGGAGACAAGCACCTGGGATGGCACCATTGTTAACCAGGACACCCACATCACAGCCTGGAGTTGGCATCTCCCCTTGCCACTCATCAACCTCCTACACCCGGGCACAGAGCAGCCCGCAGCCATCCTTAAGATGCCCGTCACGTTTACAGCGTCAAAGGTTTACTCTCCGGCCTTTGTGATGTTAAGGGATGTTGCTAAGACCACAGAAACGGGAGGGCGCAAAGCGGATGCCCAGCGGTGACTCAGAGATGCAGACACGCGTCAGAAACACGAGGCCCACACGATGGAAGATCGAATGATCGAAGCGACAGCCGTGGGTGAAAACTCAACGGAAGCACCGGGACTGGAAAGCGCGGCTCTGCGCGTCTCAGGGACAGGCAGTGAGGAGCGAGACACAAGAGTGGCGAGTTCGGAAGAGAGGCGCCCGCGTCCCGCAGGGGCTCGCCGGGCCCGGCCCCGCGACAGTGAGAACCGGAGCGAGCCCAGCGATGGGAAGCGTGGAGTGAGGCCGCACGAGGACACCCCGCACCCGGGCACAGCGGGGCCAGAGGGCCGCGCCCCGGCGGAGAGAGGAGGGCGGGCGAGGAGGGGCGG
>SJYF01000661.1:344983-366601 GCA_006410515.1 Procapra przewalskii
GGCCGGCGGCCCCGCGAGGCCGGGCCCGTGGGAAGCGTGGAGGAGCCGACCGCACGCAACATCGGGGCGGGGGCGAGGGCTGGGGACTCGCTCCAGGGAAGTAAAAACTGAATCACGAAGAGCTGGCAGGAAAGCCAGCCTCAAGAGAAAACGGGGGCTGGAGGGGCACTACCCGCTGGGATCAACAGGCTTCTCCTTGGAAAATCTCTTTAGGGTCATATATATTTATATATATTTTTTATAAAATGGACCCTCTAGGGAGAGACTGAGTCAGGGACTGAATTCTTTCTTAGGCAAATGTTATGTTTAAAGTAATGCATTTGCAAGAAAAGATCTTTTGACGTGGGTTCCTCAGAACGGTACTTAAAACTCGGGAACGCAGGGGTCGTGGACGTTTTGGCTTCTGAGTGCCTGTGACGGAAGCTGCAGGGCAGACCGCATACCTGCATGATAGGCCGAGTCCAAGTTGTGGTTCGATTGTTATGATTGACATAGTATGTGCGCCCCTTAGCATCCTTCCTCTCTTCCCAGCCCGAGGGCAGGCCCGGCGTGGTGTGTACATAGGCCACTGATGGCTGTTTGTGTAAGAAATCATCATTACTGAGTATCCTGCATTTGCTTTTCGATCAGCTTCATAAATTCATACATACCCCAAGGATTAGCCCTGCTAGACAAAGTGAGTTAATTCTAGTGGTACCGGAAACACGAGTGTCTGGAAAACAGCAACAGGTTTCCAACAGCTTTAAACTGAGTGTGAAATGCACCCCCACCCAAGCTACAGGATCAAAACCTCACAGGACTCAGTTCCAGGCCACGCAGCCTCCAACGTAGGGGGCTGCTGCCAGTGTGATCGTAAGGAAGGAGAAGGTGATGCCAGTTTGGTCTGGTTACCAAATTACTTCAAGCCACGTAGAGCTTAAAAGATGTTTCAAACTGTCAAACACTATTGTCTCTGAAAGGGATGCTCTGAGTATTTTTTCCTCAATCTAGTTGCCACAGGAATGTTCTCCTAGCTTATCCCTAAATTCTTCAACACCTTAGGGCCCTTATACTATGTAAATTTCAGGGTTGGGGAGTGGGTGAGACACAGAATCTGTTTTCTATGAGACCCTCCCTTTACACTAGTGACCGATCAGAACATCTCAGCTGCCCCAGCCCAGGAGGCAGGCCAGAACTCCCAAGGAACCTGACCGCTGACGCTATATTTCCCCCATCTTCCCACGTGGGATTTGTCTCTTTAGTGGGTGAATGGAAGGCAGGCAGCTTCCGGGCTGAGAGAGAATGTCCAGCACTGAGGGACTAGATTTGGATGCGCCAAAGGAGATTGCTGAAGGAGTCCTCTGATCTTTAGGCTTGTAAGAAGCAGTCTGAGAAATGCAGGCGGGGTGGAGAAATATTGGGAAAGCAGGATGTCTCCATGACTCATGGAGGCCAAGAGAAGGATGTTTGAGGTCAGTGCTGCCCAGGAAGTCCTGCAGGTACGGATGCTGCGTATAAGATCTGCTGCTGGGGTAGGGGTACTGCTCAGGAACAAGAAGCCTTGGCAGACATGGCTCTTGACAGAGTGTAAAAGAAACAAGAGGCCTAAATTCAGGAGTAATCTCTTACGTGTGGTTACAAAAGGGAGCCACTTCCTTTTAGGGCCCATCTTCCCTAATTTGGATCTTCTGAACCTCCAGATGTTTCACCAGGTATATTTTCTGTTTGTTTGTTTAAAATTTAATTTTTAATTGAAGGATAATTGCTTTGCAGAATTCCGTTGGTTTCTGCCAAACATCAACATGAATCAGCCACGGGCATACATATGGTGTATTTTCTTGATGAGGTTGATGTTAACCTCTCAGCCCGGCTTCTCCTCGTGTCCATCCTATCTTTCGTGTTCACTACCAACAGTGCCCCCTGGCAAAGAGGGTCCCCCAGTCCACTGCGAGACCTCGAACTGGAAAGCACGATCAGGGAGGCTGCCGTGGAATCTGGGGACCGCACGCAATGAGGCTTGATATCCTACCTCTTGAGTTCAACAGCACATTCCAAAAAAAACACACCAGAAACTGACGCCATGAAGTGGCTGCCTTAATACTTATTTCTAAAACACATTAACCAGCAGGGCAAGCGAATCTGCATGACAACTTTATGCTAAGACCTCAGCAACTATTTCTTGACGTTATTCCAGATAAAATACCCAAGGCCCCATAATGGTAATTTCAAGACTCTAACAATGTAGCATCCTGAACTGAGGTGCAGGGATGCAACAAGAGTGGAAGAAACACCAGCACGCAGGCTTGATCCTTCTGTCTTAAAGACAGATGAACCTGTCTATGGCTGAACGCTCTTTCCGCCCTCCTCCTCTTGCTGTGGCACCAACATAAAAGAGCGATTTCCAGGTTACTTTTTAATCTGGGCGCTATGGCAACGGACTCTGCTGACTTAAGGTGGAACCTGAGCTGCAACCAAAAAGTTAGTGGCTAATTAGTATTTTTGGCTAAATACACGCTATCAAGCCTTGACCTACTGTTGTTTACATGAGGACCAAATGTGTTTTGGCTGAATGGAATACCAAATGGAATTTGCTGCTTTCCTCCTCCTAGAGTTTTTTTTGGGGGAGAGACAACTAGATAAGCCTTTGGAAAACTCCATTCTGGAAACCTTAAGGATAGTTTTACAGTTATGGTATCCCTGGAAAGCACGTTTATGGGGCAGCTAATAAACAAAAATAACTGGGATGTGTCATGGATAATCTCAGGACTGAGGTCTAAAGCTGGGAGACTTCCAGCAGAGTCGTCCAGCAACCAGGTTACTTTCACAGAGCCACAGTTAACAGGACTAAGCAGTTTATGGAAAACTTGGAGTGTCGTAGAGAACATGGCATTTGAGTCAAATGTGCATTCTACCTTCTATGGAGAAATGACTTGGCAACCTGTAACCTAGTTCCGCTGATGCAAGATGGTGTTATTAAAATGGTTCTTTATAGGTTTCTTTCCAAATGGCCCTGAAGAACTACCTGTGCAGACAACGCCATTTGTGACTCAAAACACTGTGTCCCGCAGCTGGGGAGGAGCGGGGCTCAGCGTCCACGAAGAGACTGTGGCAGTGCCAGCCTGGAGCCAACGTCAGACTCTCCTGCGGTGTGTGTGCACACGCATGTGTATGTTCTGGTGTGTGTGCATGTGTGTGTGGGTACTGTGCATATGTGGGGGGGTATGTGTGTGTGTGTACGTGTGTGTGCATGTGTGTGCGTGTGTGGGCAGGGTCTGTACTGCTCCTGCACACGTGCATCCAGTGCCACCCTAAGAAACAATTAACGGGGAGACAATTGACACACAGCTGGTCAGCTGCATCCAGAATTTCACAGCTCTCCGTCTGCATCTACCATCGTCTTTCACAATGTCCAGGAGCCATCTGACCACAGCTTCAGGGTAGCTCCATTGAGTTCATTAAAATGAAGCGCTCAGTAATGCTGAAACTAACTGTAAAAGTTTCAAAACACTTTTAAAGATGATAAACAGCTTGGCACTATCGCATATCCGCAAGATTTGCTCAAACCCTGCCACACACTAACCTCAGCGGAATATTGAGGGGATACACAGCAACCCCCCAAACTGTGCTACCCCTTTCCATCTCTTCTATCAGAGGGGACTCTGGCTCAGCCAGCTAGACAGTGACACCACCACGTGTTCACTTGTCTCGTGTCAGAGCTGTGGGTCCGCAGGTGAGAATCGGGGCGTGCTGATTGTAACAGACGTGAAAGCCCTGCACGGAGAGAGAGCAACGCCAGGACGGGTGAGGCCGCGGGACAAGCAGCTGCCGAGGGGAGGCGGCCAAGGGCTCATCTTTGCGGGAAACACGAGACTCTGGTGTGTTCACATCCCAGCATCTCAATGTAACCAGTATTATGTAATAACCAGTATGTCCCAGGGAAATGATCCAAATGAGTATCAAGTTGATTAAGTAATATGTATATAAGCTCTCTGTTTTTTCCCTGTGTGTGTGTGTCCGTGTACCCACAGGTACATCTGTGAGAGCACAGAGGAAGGAGGGGTGGGGAATCCCAGGGTCGCTCCAGGCTGACATAGCACACTTGGGTGTTGGGGTGGACAGGGAGGAGGTATAAAAGAGGGGAAAATCCATGGAGGAGACAGAATTGGAAAAGCAAAGGCTATTGGTGATAAGGGCTGGTGAGGGTGGGGGAAAAAAACCCAGATGTGACTGTTTCTCATGCAGTCATAAAGGAGGTTGGCTTACTTGAGCCAAAAGATCACCAGGTATGCAGAAAGTGTGACAGTAGATAAAACATTTAGGAAATATTACTACCCGCTCTTTAAAGATAAGAAACAAAAACCAAACCGCTATTTTTAGCTCACTGCTGGGGGGAGGGGGAGGGCACATGCGAGACGCGTCGGCTGGTGGCGGGGCTGCGTGGACCCCACTGGATGGGTTGCCCTGCCCTGCCAGGTGCCTGGCTCGGGGCGATCCTAGCTCAGTCCATCCTGTCACTGGACACCATCAGCTATCAGGACACTCACAGCAGGTCCCGAGGCCAAAGAAGTGCATGATGGGGTAGAGGCTCACTGGCCCCGCTTCCTGCTAAAACCATTTCATGAAGTGCTCTCATCCACCTCGCAGCTCTACCCCCACGGAAACGACTGGTGCACAATCGGAAGCTCACGAGGTCATCTGGAATTTCTTCAGTTCTCCTGGAGGGCGAGCCTGGCCCACCCAACAGGTGCCCTTCACATCCATCACTGCGACTCGATACCTTAAACTGGCCTGATTTTTGCTGACTGCCACTTCGATTTTCCAGGGTACCATGCTGAGCTGTCAATTCTAACAATGTAACTAGATTGCTCCTTTATATCAGTACCCTGTAGAAAATCGGCAATCGTGTATGTATTTAAAGGTGTTCGAGTAATAAGCAGCTATAACAAACATACAAAGGTGAAACAACAAGGAAAACTCTTCAAACAACCATATAGCAGCACCATCCTTAAACTATAAGCTAACCTGTGTTTAGGGATCAAGGAGAAAACTGGCGAAGCGCACAGTCACGCGTTACCCACAAACATGAACAGCAGAAATTATTTAAGACGAAGAGTACACTTGGCTTAAAAACACCGTTTTTTCCTAGATCCTTTCAATTTCTTAATTATACTTTCTCTCTCCTCCTGAATTACATTCATATATTCTCCTCCTGAATATCCATTGTTCATACCTTTGAACCTGTGAGCTGGGGGCCCTGGCAACAGAGAAAGGTCACTGGTTCTTGCTCGTGATACAGAACGTCTGAGTCAGCCTTTGAAATGCGGCAGTGGGAATGCATCACTGAAAATTCACATGTACAAGTGTGTGCAATTTCTGGGGCTTCCTTGATTCTCCTCCAACCAAAATATTTTACCCATGTCTTCTAAACACATGGGGGAAACTTATCAGGAGTACAAACACTAAAAGGCAGAAACAGACTCTAAAAGGTTCAGATTAAAACTTAAAGCCTGACAGCTCTTAGAACTACATGGGACTAAAAATTGTTTCGCTTTACCCAGTACCTTCAAGGAATGTGAAAGTGAGGTTTTATTAAAATAAGAAATGTGCAGCTCCGTGGCACATCAGAAGCTGCTCTTATCAAAACAAAGAGAAAAAACTGTATATTCGCCATCACCCAAATATTAAAGCCGACCCACAGTTTTGCCAAGAATGTCTGAACGAGGGTGTCATTACCGTTGGTGCCTCACCACCGGTGACAGTTGATGAACGTGCTCTCCCAGCTGGGGCACTGGGCTGTCAAATGATAATTTACATCAGTGAAATGCATTCTGGGAGGGAACCCACTGCTTACTGAATCAGGGATCAGAGCCGGTGCAGCTAGCAAGGCAAGTGACATGAATCAGCATCTCTGCAATCTACCTGGGCCAAACAAAGTGGAGCAACCACTGATGGCCAGAAGGAAAAGAGGAACAGGATCACCCGCCCACCCAGAGAAGGCTGAGGGTACAGCCTTAATCTGGGTGAACAATGAACTGACAACCTCAACAATGTGAGATGTCTTATGAAAAAATAAAGCACCACGATCGTGCCCCCACTGTTAAACAATTAGCAGATTCTTAAATCTGCCAAACTCAAAATTAAAGAGGCCACTGGTGATCAGTGAGTTCACAGTTTCATAGAGCACAAAGAAAGAGGGAAGAATCAATGGCTCTTTTGGCCAATACAACTGACAGTGATTTTTGAAAAGGAGAGAAAGCGCCATTAATTCATCAAGGACAATCACAGAATCATCTGAAGAGGATCCCACTGGCCCACCACAGCTGATTGTTCCGTTTTTGGGGGAGGCCTGCACTTCATCCCAGAGAGGTTACTCTTGTCATGTTTCTGACCTACCAGCCCTTTCCATGTAGGCCCCATCTGAATCTAATCTGTTACTCAGTTGACTAATATATTAATTAATTCATTCTGTAAACATAAAAGACTTAAAATCTAGGCAAAACACATCCTGTGAAGTTCAGCAGAAATGTATACAACAGGAAGATGCCATGATTGCAAAAACTGTTAAGTGCAATCTTTCTTCCCCTTCAATTTCAGATGGAATAAGTATTAGTGCTAACGATGATCAAGGATTTGCCATAATAATAAAAATTGGTCAAGGTCAAACATTAAGTTGAGCATGCTAAAACCACATATTTTCTCCTCCAAAACAAGAAACAAATTTACATAAAATTTATTTTTAACGTGTATACTAACACCTCCCCAGGCAATTCTGGTCTGCCTCCCAATCAGAACATTCATTTTAAGTCCGATATAATTATTCACACCCTTTACACGTCCATATTTTCTGCTAGCTATGAAAACTAGTGGGAAAGTGGAAACAAATTATAGCCAGGTCTTGAGTCAAGGGAGCTGTCTTTAAAGAGAAGGTACAGAAGCTCAGTGGGTTAAGAGTGAAGCCTGTTAGTAATGGAAAGGGCTCCCTGCTGCCCACCCAGAAGAGTTTTTCCTATGTTCTGGAGATACAGGTCACTTGAATACAGCTTTGGGGACCAAATTAAGTTTTTAAAAAAGGAATTGCTAATGTTTAGATCAAGTAGGCATATCAGAATTGGCATTCACTTGGATGGAAAAGCAAAGCAATGGAGTTTTTAGCATTTCAGAGACTTTGGTGGGAATGACAACTCTCTGTATTGGAAATCCACTCTCCTTGGGCAATCTGCTAGGACATTTTAATGTCTCATGTGTATGGTAAGTAGATTTTGCACAGGAAAAACTCTTCCTTGGTAGCTCAGATGATTTTAAATAAAAGCCGAGAGAGCCAACTGGTGGCTGGAAATGAGTGTGGGTTACCGGCGGGAGATGAGCCTGCTCCGCAACTGCGTCGGTGACGCTGCAGGACCTCAGCCTGGAGGACGGCTCTCTCTGCTGCAGGAGGAAAGCACACAGAGCATCAGGACACACACACTGAGAAACAAGTTTCCTGTTTAAAACACTGACCGCTCAAGCCTACCGACCGCTCTTTAATATTAGAAGGTAATTCAACGGAGCACCATCTTTCTGGAGTAATGAACATAATCTTTTACGTCATCAAGTATCTTTCATTGTCATTCTCAAGTGTCTTGAGCAATAACAGCAAAAATAGGCCAAAACACGAAAGGGGACGCCACCGTAACGCGGCTTCAGTGATGGAAAAAAGCAGCTAAAAGTCACATGCTGCGCTTTGAGAAGCAACCTCTGGGTAAATTCCAGTGGAACAGGAATAAAGGAAACGATACCGACCTAACAGTTATTAAACAGTCATCGACTATTCTTATCACTGACAAAGAATCAGCTGGATTCTATTTCTAGGGGAACTCACATACAGTCTTAGGCTACTTCTGAAGGGCTAGGTATTAATACTTTCAGCTTCTGAATGGAGATGAAGTTGTTCAGAACAGGAATGAAGGAAAATAGGTGAAGTTAATCTAAGAAAAAATCTCGAGTATAATTATAATATGTTCCTCTCACTGCGTGTACGTACAGGTCTCCTATGGCTTAAAAAAAAAGACGCACAGATCCGCAGCAGGTCACACACACAAGGCAGGGGTCAAACGAGCAGCTCCCACGAGTTTGCAGACGGGACAAGTCTGCAGCCTCTCCTCACTTTTAATATTTTCCAGTGAGCAAAGTGGGGTAAGGCCCAAGACGGACTCTGTGGTGGTAAAAGGGAGGCTTCTCAAGTCTTTTCACGTGGTTAGCACGAAGGATTCGTTCTTTAGTAAACGTTCACGCTGTTGTCCTTGAATACAGAGTGACTCTGACAAGCAAAACTGGAGAAGAACCCCCTCTTTCCTAAATACTTAATAGTTGAACTGGACTCCACACAAAGTAAACTTCCATCTTAAATATATTTTATGAACCTAGAATGAAGAAGTTCCCTATTACAGGTCACTGAAATGATGGCTTTCACTTGGCAGACCAAGGCAAACCATTGCTATGGTTCTGGCCGCACTTACTCCCTTTTATAAGGTCTTAAATGCATGACTTCCATGCTTATGCTGTTTCCACGGCAACAGTTTTATCAGTTCAGCTTCCCCATGTGTGCAAACTCTGTTTCCCTCTGTCCCTTTAGTACTACGTTTACATCTCAGTGTTATTTCTCTTTCTGAAAGATACTCAGAGAGTTTTAACACAAGAGCACATTAACCGAGTACTCACTGTAACTCCCGATGGGGCCAACGGTGTCTTTTAAAATAAGAACACACAGCTGAGTGAGAGTCTTGTGAGCACCTACTCACTTTCACATTTTATGCAGTCCTCCTATTCATTTACACGTGACACGGCCGTAATGATGATTGTTTTTTTAGGATGCCATTTTCAGCTGAGGGCCTACCATCATTCACTACAGTGCATCTGCTGGTTCAGTTTCTCGAGAAATACTGAGCTGCGTTGCTTCTCAATTTTATGCACAAGCAAGAATTTTCTATGGGCTTTTCCTGCAGTTTTGTGTTGTCAAACACAGGCCTTCATGGCTGATTCTGCTGACTCTCAGCAGAAGCGTCTAGAATGAATCTGCTTGACAGCTGAGAACTCAAGTTCAAATGCTACCCTAGTGGCAGTATCACAATTTCACAGCCTTTCTCTGGGACTTACAAGATGTCTTCTGTCTCCCATCCTAACCTGTCTTGGATGGATCACTTAACCATCATGCCTTCACCTGTGGAATGAGAATGATAAAGCACACAGTATCATGTATGAGATAACGTGGAGGCCCAGTGGGCTCTCAGGTCCCACTGCGAAATACCACTTTGCGATGAAGGTACTGTTTCAGGACTCTTTGACTGGGAAAAGAAATTCTATGAGGTTAATGCTTAATAATACAGAAGTCATAGACGAGTTATCTGTGAATCAAGAAAGCACTTCACCTGCTTGGGCTATGTCTGGTATAGTTTCGCTACTCCCAGGGAAGAAGGAACTTGGGAAATGTCAGAATTATTTGGGGGCTAGGAGACCCTGGTCGTTATTTGCAAACAAGATTCTCTAAAAAGTGACAACAATAAAAAAAATGACAAATATTCACTCAACTTCTCAAACAAGACCATGACTTACAATCAAAGATCCAAACTGCTCGCCGTTGGAGTCGGGAGTGACCTGCAGCCTTCTGCTCAGCTCCTCGGACAGCTCCTGGGGGCTCGTCCGGGACACGGGTGAGGCCGGCGGCGGGGGCAGCGCCAGGCTGAGCGAGTCTCCGCTCATGTTCACTTCCTCCGAAATGGTCTCCCAAGGCTGCCGGGGAAGAGACGCTGCGGTGAGTGCTGAAACGAGGGACCCTCTCGTCCCCGCCCTGGGAATAACCATCCTAACTGCTGTTCACATTAACTGAGCGCTACAGAGGCACCCAGTCTTCCCAGCATCCATAAGGAAGATAAGGCTCCCACCCTGATTAACAGATGAGGGAACTGAGGCCGAGGGAGTGACTGGTGCCAGGGGGCAATGATCCAAGGAGGCCTGGCTCCAGGGGCTGTGCTCTTAACCCCTTTATAACAGCACCTCTCTGAGCTGTGGCTTGCTTCCAGCACTTGATACTACCTGCACGGGTTAAAAAAACATCCTCAGGAATTTACGACTTTCATGAATTTTCTTTTACTCTAACCATTGAGGACTCACAATGAAAATAGCAGAGAGGCTATAAACTGTTAGTAAGCACTGGTATCAAGTAACTTTTAGTGAATTTAATACGGCATCTTTCATTTTGCTTTTCCAATTTTGATCACTGGAACATTTTGTGAATGATCTGCCTAACCTAAGAATGGATTCCTAATAAGTAAACAGCGTTGTTAAGGCAGCACTGAAGTTGTGGCAATTACTAATTTGTTGTTCAATTTATATATATATTTCCCCAATGATTTGCCATAAGCATTTAAGGGTGAACTTATGAACATTTATGTTCACCCCAACTTGTATTTTCTTGGTAATAACCTATTTCACCATGTCAAAACCACTCAAAATTATATTTGGTACCCGAAGAAGTTACAGGGCAGGGTTCCATCAACTGCTCAAAGATGATTACCATGTTGCCGTTTAATAAGATATGTTTAGACTCTGGGGTAAAATAAAAGTATAAAGTGAAAATACATTAAGATTAATTCAGTGCTAAAAAATGTCATGCACTTTCCTAGTGATGTGAATTATGCGTGCTTGAAGATGGCTTCTAGAAGCACTTTCGAAGTTAGTAAATACCCCAGTGGTCCTCAACTAGCTAGCGGACTGCTCTTTTCCTTCAGACAGCCTTTACTGAGATAACACCCGGGGCCCACAGACAGGCAGGGGGTGCTGTGGGGGTGAGCAGGCGGGGGTCTGCAGGGCGTGAGAAGGCAGGGGCCGCACCTCTGGGCCCTCCCCGCCCTCGCTGGGCTCCGGCTCCAGGTCCTCGCTGATGTGTCTGCGCGAGCGGAAGCGGCGATGCGCGGCCTCCTGGTTGATCTGCCGAATATTGCTGTCGGACTCGGACGACACGTCCCTGGGCGCACACGGAGCGAGAGGGAGACAGAGAACCGGTGTTGATCCCTGGCCCTTCAACCCAAGCCCAACATCGAACGACATCAGGGCTCTCCCGTTCAACCCTGAGAATCAGCTGGCCAGTCCAAGGAGAACCTGCCAACATCTCCTCCAGGTCGGCTTCACTGAAATCAACGCAGTTTTTAAATGCCTCTGCCACAATATTTTTGAGCATCTTTCAGGGATACATGTACTTTATGGTGTTTAAGAAAGATGAGAAATAAGTCCATGAGAAGCGAGGCTTTCTGAAGGAGAATGGCAGGGGAGCTCACACGCGTGGCCAGCCAGAGGCGACCCCTCAAGGAGTCCAGCGACAAGGCCCGCCCGTGCGTCATCAGCAATCAGCCAGCAAGCACAAACCGCGAATTCAAGGCTGGGCTCTGGAGGAACCACTCCCGACTCAGCATGAACTTTCTCGGCCACTGCAGGTCTCATCCTGACAGAACCTCACAGTCACGACACGTTTTGAACTCCACTTTTAAACTCCCATTAAACTCTATTTTAAAATTCACACAGACATCAGGCAATTACCTCCCAAATCAACTAGGATCTGAAGAAGACTGTAACTTCACAGTCCTTTTTTTTGTCATGTAACTCTTAATTTAGGATTTGAAAAGCATTGATTCCATCTTTAAAACTTCTGCAGTAAATTACAGGCAATTCTCCTTGGGGAGAAATATTGCTTGGAGGCTTTTAAAGTAGAGGTTTAAATGTCAAAATGTTTTTCAGAGAAAACGCTTACAGATTCTTTCAATAAGACGCCATGATGTTGCAAATTAATATTTCACAATAGTGGAAAACGTTATTTCAGATTAAGTGAAATCCAGTATTAATCAAGGGCCCTCATTATAGATTCTCCTTAAAACACAGGTTTTAAGACATTCTAATGCAGTCTCAGACATGCTGTCTTCCCCCAAAAGAGCCTACTGGGCCCTGTAACAGCCTGCAATAAGCAGCACTATTTGCAAATAAATAGGTGACTCTTTATCACCAGCTTTTAAGAGTCTGGAGAGTTCCACCAAAAATCTTCACGAGTTTTAGCTTTACTGGTAGTGACAGGATGAGGTTGGCTTCTATTTAATCCATGTTAAACCAATAACTCTTCATAAAGATCTAAGTGGAGTTTTACTGTATGTACACAACCGATACATAAATTCTTAAAACCTCACAGAAATACCTATTTTGCATATTTTATAGCTGTATTAAACTATATTTGAAAAAATGACATCATTAAGGCCACAAAGAAGCTAATTAAAATTAAGGGCCACACAAGTATACCAATACAATTTATGAAACCACCAAAACAGAATGATAAAAAAAAATACACTCTCTTAGATACGTTAGAAAATATACTATTATCTTTAGGATTTTACACTGCTGCAGTGATTTTTACAGGATATTCAATTTCACTTTATAATGGCTTTACTTAAAAACATGGTATATATAAAAGTTTCATGAAAATTTTATATATTCACCACTTGAAGTATCAGTTTCACTTAGTCACCACCACATGCGCGTTCTGGGTTGTAACACACACTTGAATTGTTACAGGGGTTTCGGAGAGGTTGAGGAGAATAAGGTTTAATATTACTGTATCTGCATTTTCTCTTTGAGAAGCATATAAAATTCCATTATTCTGAAAAGGCCTTTTTCTTTTTTTTAAAGGGGCGTTTAAAGTCAATTATGTTAATCCTCCTTATCCAGCATGCTCAGATAATTAGTAATCAGTGTGAACCAGAAACAGTTAAAAAGCATAAAGAAGAACAATACCTCTGATTTTGAAATTCCAAGTCTGGGCTTTTTTTATGGTCTTTAGTGACTAAATGAAACTATTCGTATGAGGGAGGCCTTTGGCCCTTAATTAAGCAATTGAATGAGAAGGTTGATGAACCGACAGGAAGTTTAAATGGTCACTAATGGGAAAATGAACATTTAAGAATAGGTCTAAGCTGACAAAACAGAAACATGATTTTACTGGGGGCGGGGAAAAAAAAACTGAAGGAGCGGCTCTTTCAATTTTCTTCATTCATTAATTTCACATATATATTTTTCATTTGACTGTCATAGGAAATATACAAATTAATAAAGATAAGAAAAATCATACATCTATCAAATTCAGTGCCAGTTAAGATCAGTGTATTGGATCCTTTACAGCCTATCAGTGACTGTCCGTGACAAACGATGACCTGAGTCATCAAGAGATGATTAAATGATTGCTAAGATGGGGGAAGAAGTACAAAGCGGTTTAGAAAGAAGTACTAAAAAGAGTTAAAATGAGTGCTTCACAAGTTCGTCTTCATCTATAGTCTTAAGACGATTCCTTCATCACGTTTCTGAACTTCTGCTTTTAACAGTAAAAAGTTGATAGTTTACATTTAAATAAGACAAGGACAAATCTAAAATTAAAGGTGTTTTAAAAAGCCAGCATCTGACTTGAGAGACCTGGGGGAGTGTTCTGTTCCGTGGTAGCCTTCCGTCCTCATCTCTGCATCCGGTCCCCGACAGTTCACTAAACCATGCGTCTATGCCCACTTTCAGAAACGACTCATCTGTAGTCACTCATTCAGTTAAAAGCGCCTACTTTGTGCCAGGTGCTAGGGGTTGATCTGTGAAGAGGAAACCACAGTCCCTGATCGCACAGGCAGTAAGAGAATTATGTGCTCTGTGTCCTCATGGGAGAGCGTCCAGCTTTCAGACAGACTGGGACAAAAGAGGTCTGGCTCTCCCAGAGGAAGGGACAGGGGGCTGGCATCTGAAGATTGCTGGGGGGAGAGGCACACTCTGGTTTTGTTTTTTTGGAGGGGACTGAGGGGCAGCGCACCCACAGGGCCTGGGAGAAAGTCCTAAGAGCAGCCTGCATGATCAGATGCTCTGTGTTGATGACCGTGGGTGGCAAGAGGTAGGGAGGGCAGGACCCTGTGAGAACAGCCTGAGGGCACCAGGGTGCCCAGGAGGACTTGGCAGGACTGAAGTCTGGGTAAGCAAACTGGGTAAGCACTGAGACTCCCCAAGAGGGCCACCATTCTCTATAAAGTGAGAGCATCACTTCATTATCTGACTTCTTCAGGTCAGTTATAGCCTTTGAATAAAGACATTTGTTAATACCTGCCCCCCACCCCCCAATCCCTGGAATGCTTGTAGGATTCTGTGAAAACTGATTTATGAAAAAAGTCATTCTTCGATTAAAACAACACTTTAAAATCATCTGGAGGGCTTGAGGGCTCTGGTCAGGCCAAATCAAGTTAAGGACAAAGAACCTCAAATTCTCAAATGGTTCAACAGGAGGTTATCATGGAAACCGACCCTTTTCCCTCATCAGTTTTCTCTTGCTTTCTAGATGTCGTGCCCGCTGGGAAGGAGGCAGCCGGTCAGTTGCACCCAGAGCTCTGCACATGTCCCTTCTGGCGAGCCACCTGCGCAGACCATCACGCCACTGACAGCTCCCTAAACGACATGTGAACCTGAACTCGGAAGAACCACAGTTCCCCAATTTGTTTCTGGACTCCTGAGGAGCCAGCATTTACATAAGTTACAGCGTTTGCTTTGGTTCAGTTCTACAGGACACTGAAGGTGGTGTGTTTAGAAGAACGTGTGAGGTGTTCCTTAGGGATTTCTCCATCAGTTTCACCACTCTTAGGCAGAGAAAGTAAAAACTGCTCCCACTTACCCCACAAACACAGACTTTGGTCTGCATAATTATTCATGACAGTGAACATTTCTCTCTATATATCTTGGTTATTAGTCTCTGTGAGCTCCAAGTGGTCACTTTGTTTTTTAACAGAGATCACAGGACACTAGGGTCCCCATAAAGTGTTATTTTCAGATACTGTTTTCCTATGACCTTTAACAAAGATAAAGGCACTTGGCGCGGGGTGTTGCTCCCGAGAATCTTTTGATCACCACATGTAACCAAGTCCAAGGCAGTCACTTTTTCTTTGAACTACAAATAACTAAAATAGTCAAATGACTTAAAACAGTTTCAACAGCTTCGGTCATTGATTAAAGGGAAACAGGAAAAGCAAAGCAATTAAAAAATCAACGAACCCATTTCCATTTATATTTCCATGTGGAAAATATTATAACAAAGAAGAGTTTGACATCCTCTGGACGCTGGGATACTATGCTGTCCAGCAGCCATGAGCTGGTGCCCATTCTAAGTGGCCCAAAGCTGACCACAGGCGCCTGATAGTAATGAGAACCCACTCAGGGCCTTAGGAAGGACTGGCCTTTACGGCTGCGGATTCTGCAAGCTTTTCCTCTAAATCAAACAACACCTAGACTAGACTTCTTGGCAACCCTTCCCACCCCACCGTCTTATGCAGACTACCGTTGCCAATTCTAAAGACAAAAGGGTTACTGACAATACCACCCATCACCTTAACACTTGTTCAAAAACCGTCATCAGCTAATTTCCTTCAGAGTCTGGGTTAAAGAGAAAATTATCTCATCTGATATACTTGCCTGTATACTGAAAATTATACAATTTACTGATAATTACTTCCTTGTCTTGGCTGCCGGCGAGTTCACCTTTTCTGGATAGCCTTTTCCGTTTACATTTTTAGTATTTGTTTTTGTCTTTTATTATATATTAATAGTTTTAGGTCTTGCTCTATACTATCATTTAAAAACAAGATGCTTCAAATCCTTTTTTACAGTCATGAGGTTTAATTAGTGTTTGCTATTATTAAACCAAAAATTGTCCAGTGAACAAAATAATAATCAATTCACTGTGTCCCTGAGGGACTAGAACGAAGAGTATTATAAACTGTGAGTTAGCAACCCTCCCACCTGCTTCTAATGATATCACGGGGTGATCTATAAATTTCTCAAAAAGGGAAAAAAAAAGTTTTGAGAGGGCTTCGAAATCACATAATTATGGAATAAAACTCCAAAAAGTTAAAGAGGAAATGGTACAGCCGATATGTTTGCTGAAACTGAAGAAGGGAGCAGAGATGTAATCACCATGCATTAAGCGAAACCTAAGAAAAATGACCTTGGTTTTACATCTCATAAATCTACATAAAGATGACATGCAAAATAAACTAGTGCATATTTACAGCAGGAGGCCAGGATATGGAGGCCAGAGCTTCTTTGTAACCTGATAGGCTCTGGTAGGTTCCCACGTCCTCTAACTCACCAAGAGGATTCCCACCACAATGCACAATCACGTGCTTCCCCCGATGGAAGACATGCTTCCCAGCTTTGTCACACAGAGCTGCTGCGTGGGCACCTGTCTGCAGAGAGTGGGGACATGCTCGCGACCACGGACGGCACTCACATGAGGCTGGGCCGGTGCCACTGGGTGGTCCGGTTGTTGTGGTTGACGTAGTACGTGCGGCCCAGGTTGTCCACCTTCTCTTCCCACCCGGGGGGCAACGGAGGCGGGGGCAGCTCCTCCTGGTGCTGAGAAGCCGAGTCATTGGAGTCAACGACTTCCCACCCGGGCTGTGGGGCAGAGGAGAGAGAGGGGCATCAGGCTGGTTCACTGGTTCCAGGGCATCCGTACCCTGTGTCCTGGCTCCTGTGGGCTCCGGCAGTGGCTTCATGCGCCATGTTTCAAGAAATTCTCAAAACAAGGTGGAAAAAAAATGTCAATTCGAAGAGAGTCACAAAAACGCTCTGAGCCATGGCCAACGAACTGCACTGCCCTCCTGAGGACGGCGGTGCAGGTCATGAAGTCTCATTACGCTCTTTTGTAGTTCGTGTTTGTTATTTTGGCCTGATGGCCTCTGGGGCTGTACAAAGCCATGCCGATCACGTGGGTCATGCTACAGCTGTCATCTTTTCAACACCTCCGGAAGGTAGGAGGGAGCTGGGAAGATGAGCCTCACAGCATGTGCGTTCTTGCAGACGCCACGGGCGGGCCACCAGGAGGCCCCAGGCGCTCTCGCTCCACAGGGAGGACCACTGGAAGGTGGCCCCCGGAGGAGGGGGAGCTCCCTGATGCCCCCCTAGGGAGGACGAGCACACACGGCGGCCAGGAACAGCCTGGAAGCTGCCTCTTCCTACTCGGCCATTCCCCACCTGCTGTAGCTGCGCCAGCAGCCTTCACGGTCCCTGAGTCAGAGGTGCTCTTTTGCAATACATATTTTCGGCATTAAGTATTCCTTCCTGACATCCCCTAGTAAAGTCACTGGAAAATTAACTAATTCACAGTTGGAAGGCTGGAGGAGTGTTAAAAAAAAAAATTCCTTGGATTCGAGATAAAAATGTGTGGATGTGCTTATGAAATTTTAACAGTCAAGACTACCTACCACCCACTTCAGTCCTTCTCCCAGAGATAGATGAAAGCCTGCACATGAAATACTGCTTGGAAATATGACCTCTGGGTCTGGGGCGGGTGCAGTTACTTGCCCATAATGCATTATTCACACACCATGTATATGCAACAGCTGCAAACAGATGTGCGAATAGGCCACAGAGAGGTCTCGTGAACGGACATTCTTGGAACAACACGAGAATGTGTCTAATGAAGCAGCACCGTCTGGAGCCTGTGCTGCGAAGGTCCGATAGGACCCACGGTAGACGTACGTGACAGGAAAGTTAAAAGGTGGTGTTTTCTTTTTTAACTTGCCAAGAGGGAACAAAAGAAACTTCCTCTGGACAGCTAACTGTGGAACAGCCTATCTAGAGCAGAGCTGCTCTAATGCACGCGCTCACCTGGAGACCAAGCAAGTGCGAAGCTTGGAACAGCCTCTGCATCATTCACCCACTGTGAAGCGATGCCAAGTGCTACAGGGAGTTTACTAAGCACTGCAAGCCCAAAGAAATACGAGAATTAAATACGTGGGGGAGAATTTCGCACAGTGGTGGGGCCGTTAATAGAACAGGGGCTAGAGCAGCTCATAAAAAGACACCTCCTCGATGATTCGTGTTATAAGGTAAAATGAAAAGCTTGCCTTTCTTTTTTTTGATAAAAGCAAACATGGGTAGATCCATGGAAGATGCAGATTCATGAACACATTTAAGTTCCTTCATATTTATAAACATTTAGTTCCTTAAATTATAAAACCTTCATGCAAAATATCCACATGCTCTTAGGGAAGGAAAACAGACCACGGCCCAGAGTGCCCGGCTCACCTCCATCTCATCCCGCTGCTCACTGTCCTCTTCATCTTGGCCTCCGTTTTTGGGCATATAGGCCATTTTCAATCGCAAAAATCCCTTAACCCGAGATTTATGACTGCATGATGGAAGAAAAATTTGTCAAAAGGATGTGACTTGGTTTGACACTTCATATTTATGATGCTTTGAACAGATGTAATCAGTTAATATGTTGAAATATTCCTCAGAGAAAACCAAGACCAAAGCATAAAGAATGACTTGCAGCCTAAAAGCCTTACCTTCTTGGCCGGAGGAGAAAGTCCTTAAATGTGTAGGGTCGCTCCATGGTTGGGTCTTCTGTCTAAAGGAAGAAAAAGTAAGTTTCGGTGCTCCTGAGGGTCTCGTATTTTGCATCCACCCAACTGGACTGCCGAGAACTTACTTGCGTGTTTCAGAACGTGCTCGGCAAAAACAGAGTTGGCTCCTCCGACAGTACTTGGCAATTAATTACAATTTCATAGGTCACAGAACTTTATCTCCTCAAGACCCGCTAGATGTCACTATCGACACCCATTTTTTAGGAGCCAACCACAGCCTTCCACAAATTTACAAAATTATAGCTGTTACTGCCAAGTGTAATTTCTAACTGCTGGGTGCAGGCCCCAATCTCATGCTGCTGATTAACCCTGGAGAACCAGGGGTCACTGGTGCCTGCCTGTCTGTCCCTTGTGATTCAAGAAATCTAAGAGTGAGGTTAACGGGAAAATATGCAAGATCAATCTGTGAATGCAATTTTACTTTACTTTTAACATTAAAATATTGTCCTCAGCCTCAGATAACTGGAAGAGCATCTCCTTCACAGAGACTGTCCTAGGTAGTATCATCCATTAGCCTTTTGTTGGTGCTTATTTCAAGAAGCTATGATTGTAATTGTGGTATTTATTCATTTAAAATAGAAATCAGTATTTTGTTGTGCAAAACCAGAGGTCAAAGCAGGTAGGAAAAGAAATGTTCTTATCTCATTAATTTAAAAATACACCAAGTGGGCTTTATTCCAGGGATGCGAGGATTCTTCAGTATTCACAAATCAATCAAGTGGTATAGCATATTAACAAACATAAGATTATCTCAATAGATGCAGAGAAAGCCTTTGACAAAATTCAACACCCATTTATGATAAAAACTCTCCAGAAAGCAGGCACAGAAGGACTGTCCCTCAACACAATAGAAGCCACATACGACAAGCCCACAGCAAACAGTGCCCTCAATGGCAAAGAATTGAAAGCATTTCCTCTAAAATCAGGAATAAGGCAAGGGTGTCCACTCTCACCACTACTATGCAGCATAATTTTGGAAGTCCTAGCCAAAGCAATCAGAGAAGAAAAAGAAATAAAGGAAATCCAGATTGGAAAAGCAGAAGTAGACCTGTTTGCAGATGCCATGATCCTCTACACAGAAAACCCTAAAGACACCACCAGAAAATTACTAGAGCTAATCAATGAATATACTGAAGTTGCAGGTTATAGAATCAATACACAGAAATCCCTTGCATTCGTATACACTAACAATGAAAAAACAGAGAAATTAAGGAAACAATCCTATTCACGACTGCAATGAAAAGAGCAAAATACTTAGGAATAAATTTACCTAAAGAAGCAAAAGACCTATATATAGAAAACTATAAAATACTGATGAAAGAAATCAAAAAGGACACGAATACATGGGGAAATATAGCATGTTCGTGGATTGGAAGAATCAATATAGTGAAAATTGTATACTACCCAAAACAATCTATAGATTCAATGCAATTGCTATCAAGCTACCAATGGTATTTTTCACAGAACTAGAACAAATAATTTCACAATTTGTACGGAAACACAAAAAACTTCAAATAGCCAAAGTAACCTTGAGAAAGAATGGAACTGGAGGAATCAAGCTTCCTGACTTCAGACTGTATGACAATGCTACAGTCATCAAGACAGTATGGTGCTGGCACAAAGACAGAAATATAGATCAATGAAACAAAACAGAAAGCCCAGAGATAAATCCATGCTCCTATGGACACCTCATCTTTGACAAAGGAGGCAAAAATAGACAGTGGAGAAACGACAACCTCTTTTACAAGTGGTGCTGGGAAAACTGGTCAATCATGTGTAAAGGAATGAAACTAGAAATTTTCTAACACCATACACAAAAACTCAAAATGGGTTAAAGATCTAAATATAAGACTAGAAATTATAAAACTCTTAGAGGAAAATACAGGCAGAACACTCTCTGACATAAATCACAGCAGGATCCTCTATGACCCACCTCCCGGAGTAATGGAAATAAAAACAAAAATAAACAAATGGAACCTAGTTAAACTTAAAATTTTCTGCACAACAAAGGAAACTATAGGCAAGGTGAAAAGGCAGCCTTCAGAATGGGAGAAAATGATAGCAACCGGAACAACTAACAAAGAATTAAAATCCAAAATATACAAGCAGCTCATGCAGCTCAATACCAGAAAAACAGACAACCCAGTCAAAACGTGGCCCAAGAACTAAACAGGCTTTTCTCCGAAGAAGACATACAGACGGCTAACGAACAGATGTAAAGATGCTCAACATCGCTCATTATCAGAGAAATGCAAATCAAAACACAATGAGGGGTCATCTCACGCCGGTCAGAATGGTCGCCATCGAAAGGTCTACAGACAATCAACGCTGGAGAGGATGTGGAGAAAAGGGAACCCTCTTACACTGTTGGTGGAATGCAAACTGGGATAGCCACCATGGAGAACAAGGTGGAGATTCGTTAAAAAACTGGAGACAGAACTCCCATACAACTGAGGAAATACACAGTGCACACACACCGAGGCAACAGGAGCTGAAAGAGACACAGACACCCCAGTGTTCACTGCAGCGCTGCTTACAAGGGCCGGGACGAGGAGACAACCTAGATGCCCATCAGCAGACGAGTGGATGAGCAGGCCTTGGTACACGTACACGATGGAGTATCACTCAGCCACAGAAAGGAACACATTCCGGTCAGTTCCGATGAGGTGGATGAAAGTGGAGCCTATTATTCAGAGTAAAGTAAGCCAGAAAGAGAAACACCAGTATAGTATACTAACGCATGTATATGAAACTTGTAGACATGGTAGCGACAGTCCTATATGGAAGGCAGCAAGCGAGACACAGGTGTAAAGAACAGAGTTTTTGACTGAGGGGGAAGGCGAGGGGAGGATGATTTGAGAGAACAGCACTGACACATGTATATTACGATATGTAAAACAGGTGACCAGTGCAAGTTCGAAGCATGAAGCAGGGCACTCAAAGCCAGCGCTCGGGGACAACCCAGGGGGATGGGGTGAGGAGGGAGGCGGGAGGGGCTTCCGGACGGGGGACAGCGTGCACCGGCTGACTCATGCCGACGCGGGGCAGAAACCACCACAGTGCTGTAATTAGCCTTCCGTTAAAATAAACTAATTAAAAAATTAAGTGATGTAGTAAGGGCAGACCACAAGTTATAATATTTTCTAGAATTACTATGTAGACTTTTATATACCTTGCAGCC
>SJYF01000661.1:377221-389843 GCA_006410515.1 Procapra przewalskii
TTTGAAACCAGTCTGTTGTTCCATGTCCAGTTCTAACTGTTGCTTCCAGACCTGCATACAGATTTCTCAAGAGGCAGGTTAGGTGGTCTGGTATTCCCATCTCTTTCAGAATTTCCATATATTATAGATCAAGGTAAACCTCCCAGCTCTGAACAGTGAGACAGAAAAACAACCTTTGTTTTGCTGCTAAACCAGTAAACACTGCTTCCTGGTGAGGCACACAGCACCGACCAGACAGGGAAACAGGTTTTATTTTTAGACTTCTGAAGCATGTCCTTTGAATTATTTAAATAATTGAATGGCTTGGCAAACTTTTGCAAAAGCTTTTAGACAAAACGTCATAAATGTAGTGACTCTCTTCAACAGTCTACTGTCTAGAGAGTCACCTGGAGGCTGAGATGTACTAAGTTTTCGGTGCTGTCTCATTCCTCAAGGGAGCATGAGACGCCTTTGCCGTCACGTCCGAGAGATGGAGGAATATCCTCTCTTGCACATCCTCCACGCATTCCAGCGTCTGTCCTCTGACAGCAGAGCTGCCACAGTTTAGGAAGAGTGTGAGTTCGGTTCCACCCACCTCACGCATCACACGGTCCAACATTTTACCATCTGGTGCCTCTGACTTCCAATCCTTTCTGACTTTGAATTGTTTCAAAATACATTGTCAAAGTTACCTTAATCAAACAGATAGGTGGCATTCCACTAAAAAAATAAAATGGTATAGTGATGACACACCCTGAACACACATGCTCTTACCAAAATCCACTCAACATGCACCAGAACACAAAATACAAACAAGAGGGATTTTTTTGGCATACAGTTTTCACCCCACCAGCCTCTCTGCCATTTAGTTTTTAGAGGTCAGGGCTGAAACCTCCCATTCACTAAAACAGAACAGGGTGTGTCCTGGAGACGCCGGCTCTTATTTCTAACAACAAACAAGACCTCCCCATCAACAAGATGTCAGAGCAAACTCGCAGGACTTTTATAGGCTCCCGTAAATTCATGCTGGGTAAGCGAGCAGAACCAAACCTTGCTGGCTGGATGCATGATCATGAGTGCCTCTATTTTAAGGGACAGTCTGCTTGAAATTCAGAAGACAAGAACAGAGGTGGGGAGAGAGCAAAGAACCATCCGGCTGGCAAAGACTACACCAGCTAAGCAGAAACAGCCTGGCTTCAATGAGGAGCATGACCAGATCAAGGCAAACTGGGCTGAGAAGCCAGAGCTCTGGCGGCTCTGGGGCTCCCCGCTTCCCCAGGGGTGTCCTCCTTCCACACGAGGGGTGAGATGGGCTTGACGTCTCCCCTCCCTCTGGGGGAGGGGTGGTGATGATGGAGGAGGCTCAAGGGCACAGGCCAGTCCTCTCCCCGCTCCAAGGGTGAGCATCTTCCAGGCCAGGGGTCAGCTGAGGGCCATAGGAATTGCAGCCTTCTGCCAAACCTGATACTCTGAACTTACGATCCAATAAACTCCGGGAGCACAAACACTGGGGAAGAGACTCAGGAACCAGATGAATGAAATGTGAGCGGCTCTGCTGAGGTCGCTTCAAGCAGGGGGTCACCCGCGGGCAGACTGCACTCCATGTGCCCCGCCTGGAAGGCTCAGACTTGGCGCCTTCCCCACCTAGCAGTGGAAGCTAATAGGCCCCGCGCCTGAGAAACAACAGGAGACACACCTAGAACGTGAAAACTTGTAAGCCCCGTTTGAGAAAAACAAACCGGTGGAATTCATTCTAAGGATATATTTTTAGTTGATCCAAAATATTATCATCTTAACACATAATCATCAAAAAGACCATTAATGAAGCCTTTGAAATCCGGCGTAGGCTTCTCGCCTACAGCACACCTTGCTCTGGACCGTCTGCGTTTCAAGCGCTCTGTAGCCACGTAACGGCGGCCGCGGCGGCCACACCGGCCACACCACAGAGATGCGAACGGACGGCGGCAGGGATGCGGGCGCGGCAGGGCCAGAAGTGACCGATTCTATCCGGGGTCAAGGGCAGGCGTGACCTCACGAAGGAGGACGTCTTCACGCGGGGTCAGAAGCAGGAGGCTGCCAGGGGGGCAGGTCGGGGGGGAAAGAGGATGCCGTGAAGCTGGAGCCGGGGAGAGGCTCAGGGTCTGAAGAGAAGACCAGGGGCAGGGGGCCTGGGGCCGGAGAGGTGATGCGGGAGCGCGGCATCCAGGGGCGAGAGGACACATGAGGACGCGAGGGACGGACGGACTGGCGAGGACTGCGTGTAGAAAGGCCCCTGGACAGCGGGAGGGCGCACCGAAAGGAGGACAGGACTCTGGGCGAGGTGTTCAGGGAGAGCGCGGAGTTGTTCAGCTGAGCCCACGCGAGGGGCTGGACCACGCGGGGGTCCGAGGATGGGGCTGCTGGTTCACAGCATCCCGCTCCCGGACCCTCCTGGACAGCTCGGAGGCCGTTCACCGTGGGACCAGGGAGCGAGGACCGCCACCCGAGCGAGGTCCTGACTGCTGCGCCCGCGGGAGCCACCGTCACAGTCAGCACACGGCTACGGGGAGAGCAACGGCTGGGACGTGACGGAAGGCAATCCTGGAAGTCAGTGGAGGCAAAGGCCAGGGACGGGGAGAGGCATGGCTGGGCGTGGGGGTGCCTCCACCCAGGGCAGAGGGGCTGCCTATGGGCTGTGGGGGCGTTAGCCCCACAGGGCCACCCCAATATCCATCTCTTTATTTCATGTGTAAGGAAGCTTCCCTCCAGCCCAGACGTGCTTGGTGACACAGGCTGTGGTCTACAGGTGTGTGTCACTTCAGAGAGGGGAGGTCGCCACGGCCAGTCACCTCTCCACGGCCTGGGGCCTGGCCTGGTGCTCTCTCACATCTGCCTCAGAGCTGCCCAGCCACACAACAGCTCCCCACCAGCAGCCCTGACAGGTTCCTATAAGGCTAACTGATCTCTGTCAAAAATGACCCTGGAGAAAATCTTGGGCATCACTGTCATTCCTTGTGAGAGGAATGGTAAATTTGCTGAATAAAGTACCAATTTTTAATGACTACAACCTACTGCGATAAGGTCAACATTCTCATATATTCTACCTGTTACAGAGCAAACTGACCTGACACTAAACTTCAAAGTTAAAAGGAAAATGTGCACTGGCTTCATTTAATGATACAATACTGTTTCACTTTGTGCTTCTGATCTGATCAGATCATGCAAAGCTGGTTTCATTTCTCAAGACTTCAGGATATAGTGATTCTTCGCAGGGTAAGGGTCTCATTCCTTCTCTGGAGAAGTTTAAAAATCAGTTTTTCTGCAAGCAATTTTAATGACAGATTAAATGCATAAAGAACAAGAGAAAGTAAAGATAATTCTGGATTCTGTACTTTATCTATGAACTTAGCTACCAATAAACTGATTTAATTATCTGGTTCACAGGTACCTTCAGTAACCAAGCTGCAGGGTAAAAGAATGGTCAAGTGATGGAAGAAAGTGCACCTAGGGACACCGTGGGTTCAATGCCATTTCTATAGCTTGATTTCATTAACAAGTTTACTGGTCAAAGGTCTTCCTCATACTTCGAGGCATTTGGAACCAGCAGTCCGTCTCCTTGCTTGGCCAGACAGTAGTTTGGCCTGTAGAATATTGTCCTCAAGCAAAAGCAGATCACATGGAACATAAGTGCAGTGTGGTATCTTTCTTGGAATTTTAATGACCGATGACTCTGAACTAGAGATAAATAGGTTTACACAAGGACACTGACTGACTTCCCTGGAGCTCTGACATCCCAGGTAGTCCTGTAAGTCTCTTTCTGCATTGGCTGTATCTTGGCTGAAATCCCATCTCTGGCCAATGGACTCTATCAAAGACTGCCTGGGGGAGAGTTCCAGCCATACTCTGGTAAGAACTTCCAGACTGCAAAGAATAATAAGCTTCCATGCAGCTCATCAATCATGTGTCAGAAACTGTTTTTAGCAGGTTGAGAAACCTGCACAAGGTCACTGATCTAGTCAAGCAGCAGCCAGGATGTGAACCCAGGCAGGCTGGCTCTGGGGTCTGTGACGTCAGGGTTAACCTCACACTCCACGCAGGCTTCCCTACCCCCAGAAGACCTTAGTTTGATGTGTTGCAGACCCCAACTCCAAATCCTCTCAGCTTACATTTGCCAGATACAGTCCCTGCAATCTGTAAACTCCCCAGGAACACAGTCCAGGACAATGTCATGTTCATATTCTTATACGCATCCTCTCTTTACCTGTATTTTAAAATGAAAGTGAAACGAATCAACTATACGTTTGGAAGAGAAAAGGCAAGGAGCTGACTACTCCTCATTCTTTCACTAATCCCTTCCCTCTGCCCCAAAGCTGATCTCTTAGGACTGCAGCAGGCAGACTCCTGAAGATAAACGAAGACTTTCCGGGGGATCCGGGCAGGGAGAGTTTTAGAGAAATCATTTTCTCAACCCCTCCAAATGGCCTTTTTCCTACACTCAATCTGCCTGAAAACAGCCTCTGCCTCCTGCTGCCTTGCCCTTCCTAAATCTCAACTCCCTTCTCCTGCTTTCCAAAGAGAGGAGTGCTTCTCACCCTTCCTAAGCTCACCGTGGCGCAGTTTGCTGGGCATAAAAACCTCTGAAACCACAACAAAGGAGACATTATAAAGGCCCAGCTCCCAAGCTGAGGGCACAGGAGAGACTCCTGCCTTCCCTGGAAGAGGGGCTCACAGAATGACGATGTCTTGCACGTTTACCATCCATCCGAGTAATTCTCTTGTTTGATGTAAGAGATGAAATCAGATGTTTAAGTGACAGGAAATAAGCCTGATATGGCTGGCTCAGGTTTAGCAATAAGCTCTGATTTGGTTAATTCAATTTTATAGCAACTATTTTCCATAAAAAGAGCTAGGTCTGTGATCACAAGATGAGAAAACCAAAATACTGGATATGTTACGAAATATATTTAACGTTTGCACACAATACTTCATACACTAAAAATTACATCTTTTACAACTACTTGACTAATAACTTACTGAGTTACTGAAAAGAATAGATGTCATCTTAAAACATGTGTGAGAAACAGTGCTTCAAAATTATTAAGGTTTACTGAGCAAAAAAAATGTTTGGAGACTAGAGTTTAAAGCATACAGTTGATTATAAAGTCAGGCCATTAAGTAGGTGGTTATTTAAAAAGTTTCCCTCAAAACTCATTAAGTATCTAAAGCTTTCTCCTCCAGGGCACAGGAATGCAGCCATAAAAATGGAAAAGCTTCTCCTTTGCACACTACACTGTTGAGAACAATAGCCTGGAGAGGAAACCTTCAAAGCTTTGTGAAAAAATAAAGCAAATGTTCACTTGTACCTTTACATTATACCATTTAAAATAAGGAATTGGAAGGATGAGGAGAAATGTCCATTTAAGATCCCAGTAGGTGTGAATTTAAGACCAGAGGGGGTCCTCTTCTCCTCGCTATGACCTGGAAGGACATCCTGGAAAGCGAGGCCTAACGCCACCTCCTCCTCCAGGTCATCTCTTCAGGACAGAGGACCCGCCACAGGCACCTGGGTGAAGCCCCCCTGGGCAGAAGGAGTGGAGCTGACCAGGGGCTCCTGGCCTGGTTGGACGTTACCATCTCCTTCCTGGGAGGCTCTTGAATCCCTGCTCCCCAGGCCTCACCTGAGACAACTGCATTTCAAGCAGAGAGGCTCCAACCCAGGTGAATTTTCAAAGCTCTCAGCTCCTGCTTATTTGAGGCCTGGGCTGACAACCGGTGAGTAAATCTCTTGGCTGGGATTCCCTGTGACACTGTGAGAATTACACTGAGTAGCAGACTGACAATAAATGGCAGTCTCCCTTCCTTCATGCCTCTGCTGTGCTCCCAGATGAGAACCAGCGGGATTGATTTACACATGCCTGGGCCCGGAATGTGGATGAGATGGGGGTGGGGTGGGTTTCTGGCTGCCCCTGGATGGAACCCTCTGCTGATAGGCCTGGGATAGTAACAGGAGCAAGACCCTCGGGTGCTGGGACAAAGCACAGAGGTCTCACTGGTCAGGGCCAAGGGCTATCTGCTAGGCATTCTGATGCTGCAGCTAAAAGACAAGCCCATTTCAAAACCGAATCAGAGAGCGTGATCCTAGGGAGGGCCCTCAAAAGCCATTTACTGGAAAGTATCTGAGACTCACCTCTCTCATCTCTCAAGTGGCTGCTCACCCTGCTTGGTTTTGAACATCATCAGGGATTAGAAGCTCACTACCTACTGGGTTGGCTGAAGACTTTGGACCCATATACACCTAATGTCCCATGTCTACCTAGAAACTGCTGACTAGCCAAAGGCAAGTTTCTTTACACCAAAGGTCCATCTTCTCATCTGTAAAACATGGATAGTGACGACTGTATTTTGCATAGTCACTGGTATTAGATGGGACAATTAGATTCAATAACCGAGGACTTTTCACCCTCAGCATCACTGGCATTTGGGGCTATATAATACTTTGTTAGGGAGGGGAGAATTACAGGGTTTCAGAAACACCTGCTTTTACCCACAACATCCACAACACACAAGAGCAACCCTAGCCCCTGAGTCATGACCATCAAAAATGACGACACAAATGGTCCCGTCTTTGTGGGGGGTGGGAGTGGGGGTGGATGGCGAAAGTGCCCCCAGGTGAGAACTGGTGTGCAAGTCCACTTCCCTCCCCCGTACTCATTCCGTAGGCGCTCACAGTATCTTTTGGGCAATTCTGCAGGAAGGTTCTTAGGATCTGGTGTTCATTTTTCAACTCCTCCCCCTTGAAGCAACAGGGAAGAAAGAAGTTTAACTTTCTCTACCAAGAAAGTGGCAAAGCTGAGATCTGATCACGGGTTTTCTCTGACTTTAGTACTTTCCTTTGTTTCGACATGAAACTTCTTAGGGGCCAGCTAACTCTGGACAAGGGGATGGGATGGCTTCATCATTTACTTGAAGAAAAGTTCCATCCTCATCAGTTCTAGCTGATTTCCCTCTCCTCCCTCCCTCAACCCAAGGAATTTCAGATGACAGATTTGCTAGTGAAGCTTCATGCACCAGACTATTTCCTAATTAATGGGTAAAACAGAGAGGGGGACAGAGGCCACTGTGAGGCTGCCAGGAAAATCCCCAGGAAGCGGAGACTGAAGGCTGAGCTCCGTGCCTGAGTGAGCTGTGCTTAAGATCAACAGCAGAAGCTACAGAGCTAACAGGAAGGAACTGAAGCTCTGGGCCAGAAATGTTTCCAGACAAGGAAGCATGTGTAAAGAGCCCAAACTCAGAGCGCACAGTGGGGCTGGCATCCAAGCCAGGAAGGCCCAGAAGCACAGGGGAGAGAGTGTGCGCGCACCTTAGGCTGAAAACCACAGGGGAGAAAAATGCCCCCAACATGCCTTTCGATGTCACATCAAAAGTGTGGATCCCTCAGACCACGGGGGGCACAAGCAGCACCCTGGGCGCCAGAGCTTCAGCCACTGGTGCCTCACAGCACAAGGGAAGCCTGGAGGAAGGCTGTGACTCTCCCTGAGAGTCGCGGGGGATGAGCACGCAAGGGCTCGCCACGCCGAGCCAGAAGTGGACACACACCCACGTCATTTGTAAAACCCTCTAGGCCCGGAGCCAGGAAGAGCCAGTGAGGCTGCTCGTGCTGATTCAAGTGCTTACTTAATGTCTGCCCTCTACAGGACGTCCCTGGGGGTCCAGTGGCTGAGACTCCGTGCTCCCAACACAGAGGACCCGGGTCTGATCCCTGGCCAGGGGACTAGATCCCGCATGCCAACGAAGATGGAAGATCCTGAGTGCCGCAACGAAGACCTGGCACAGCCAAATAAATACTTAGATATTCTGAAAGTAATGAATTCTGAACCCTAGATGCCTCTCCTGCTCCACCTTCCTCCTGGCCCTGAAGCCCACCTTCGTTGCACTGTACGCCCTGCACCGACGGCTCGCGTGCGTGCATGCACGCTAAGTTGCCCAGATGTGTCAGTCTCTTGTGACCCTGTGGATGGTAGTCTGCTAGGCTCTGTCCATGGGACTCTCCAGGCAGATACTGAAGTGGATTGCCATGCCCTCCTTCTGGGGATCTTCCTGAAAAAGGGATCGAACTCGAGTCTCTTGTGTCTCCTGCATTGGCAACTGTGTTCTTTACCACAAGCACCACCTGGAAAGCCCAGGGAGGTACCATCTTTCAGAAGCACACAGCCTCGATGCACAGGCTTTAAGTTACGGGCGTGGTGCACCAGGGAAAAGACCCCTCAGAGGCCCAGAGGCTGGCTTCTCGGGAACTAGTGCGACCTCAGGCTCTAAGCTTTCCCTGGACCAGTTTCCTCATCTGGACAATGGGTGATGACCACTCGTTACGTCCTGCTTCATAAACCATCACACACTTCCAATGTCAGTGTGTGTGGAAGGCTTGTGTGGGTTACTACAGAAAAGGTTTAAACTGCCTTACATTTTGAAAGCTGAGAAATGAGGAGTTGTGGGGTGGGTTTCCCTGCCAATAACCAGCCAATGATAAACAAATGGCTATTTTTAGAAAGTCGTCTGGTCTCCAATCAAAAAACTTGCATTGCAAAGAGCTCAGCACAGTTTGAGAAACCTCAGTTCCATCCAAAGGGGAGAACAAAGGAAAGAGCTTTAAAAACACAGTGGACTGTGGTAAAGCTAATTATCCCTTAAAAGAAAAATACATGAAAAAGAAATGTAATGTCAAGGACTGAAGGAAAGCTAAATAAGAATTAAAAAGCTTAGTCTACACTTAGAAATTATTTTTTTTTAAATATAAAGATGATCTGCAGTGAGGCTATTCATCAACTTATAAAGACGTCATAGAGAAGGGTCTGTGTATGTGTGTTGTTCACAACATTAAACCCATAATCCTAAAGAAAACTGTATCATCAACAGTAATCCCCAGACTACACAGTGAAGGCTCAGAACAGCTATGAAATAACTGCAGCAAGAAGCGACACTAACCCCCTTCCGGTGTCCTCTGCCGCCACCTCCAGCTTCTCAGCCAACACGTCCCGCTAGCTGGGGTCCCAAGGGGCCAGGATGAGCCCCTGCCGACATCGCCGCACTGCCACCTTTCCAAATGCACACCGCTGGCACTTCCCCTAAGTCTCCGGCAGGGACTGGCGGGGCAAGGGTTAATAACTCTCACGGAAGAGGTGGTCATCTTTTGTTAATGACAACTCTGCATATTACCCGCTGTGGTAGTTCCATGGCTTATTTTAATAGGGGTTACGATTTTCCCACAAAGATCTTTCAGTGAAACTGAGATTGAAGGAATGCTCCTGCTTTCCACTTGGGATCTGCAGATACCAGCTTGGAAAGCACAGGCATCCAATCAGCAGTTGCAGGAACCCTGGCAAAACTGTCGAGCGGCGCTATCCCTCTGACCTTGAGTGAGCTCCTTAACTATCAGAGTGAAACACTATGGGCAAAACCAGCACCACACCAAACAAAGGAGATGCCTGACAAGTATATTACATCCCTGTTATTCTACGGTGTGCCTCCCTCCCCAGAAAGAGGCACGGACTGGAGACTGTCTTTACGAGCTGGTCTGTGTGTTCACAGCCATACACGTACAGAGGTCTATAAAAAAAAAGGCACATAAAAATATAGCTACATTCCCATGTAATTCCTAACCTTCTCATGGGTCAAAGCTTCGGATTTCATAAGATTAAACATCCAGTGACTGCATTCCTGGGCTAAACATTAATTACTGGAACATGGACGTGGGTATCAACCTACAGGAATGGCCCCGGGAACTGTATACTCTCAGGTGACCAGATATGAAGTAAACACTTAAATGAGCTTTAAACGGTCATTCTTTTTTCTGTTCTCTCATTGAGTTTTCCCACATAGTTGAAAGGAAGAAGTACTAAAGGAGTCACCTGGGGCCCTAACTTACCTGGAATCCTAGATTCCATGGAGAATTCTTAGATTTCTGTGTCTTATCACCTCCATCATAAAATACAGTAAGTCTAAGGTTCTTAAATGTGTACAGTTCCCAGAACTTAAGAGATAAACTAACTCTGCCAGTTTCTCTTGCCCTTCGTGTCAATTTTGGCCAAAAATATTAACTCAGAAATTTCAACAGCAGTCTGTAAATCAAGCAATATGCACCATTTTAAAATCTGAAACTGAAAAGGAAAACCTAGCACAGGAGACAGGGTGGTGTACTGCCCAACTCTGCCCCCTGGATCTCACACTTACTCACAGCGGAGCCCCTCACACCCAGCAGAGCCCGGAATACACTGGAATCCAGTCGTGGAGCAGGGGCTGCTTTGACTGCCATGTCCAAAGCAGCTACAAGCGTGACTTCCACAGACCGCACTGCTTTCTCCTCCTTCTGGGAAGCCGCTGAGGATCAGACCCTGTGCACCGCAGTCCTGAGAGGGGGCGGTGGCTCTGACTGGCCTTCATTCTGCTCCCAGCCCTGCACCGTATTTTAATGGTGACTTGATGCAGTTACTTAGTCTAAGTCTCCTCATCAGCAAAGCGGAAGATGACAACTGTGTGCTGAGGGGTGGCGTGAGACCGCACAGTAACTTTCATACTGAAAGAGCCAGGACAGGGCTAGATGTGCCAGGGCCTCCAGATGGGAGGGGGTAGTGAACCGAATATATTTCTCAGGTACAACGTGCAGCAAACGCTTCTCCTGTAGCTGAGGGTAGTAACCACCCCCCCCCAACCCCAGAGCTCTGCATGACACAATTCATCTGAAGCAACAAACCAACAGTTACAATTAGTATTCATGGGACCCTCACTCTGGGCCCAGCACATTCTAAGTGCTTCACATAACTTATCTCCCTCAGTCCTCCTGACAAGCACGCTATGGGCATGCAGACCGAAGCCCGGGAAAGGCTCAGCAGTCTGTGCAAGGTCAGAGGGCTGGCATGGAGCACAGCCCAGGCGTGAGCTCTCACCCAGCACGGACGCTCTCTGAAGAACCATGGTATAACCCCCAAGTCTTGTGTCCTTTCACTTTTTGCTGGGTAAAAATTCTTCTTAGTCTTCTCACCCTCACCCGTTCCTGCAGGAGCCAGTCTGTGGATTATGTGTCAGAGCATAAGGTGACCACAATTACATGCTGAGAATAAATTACAAAGCTGAGCCTTGCTTTGGATGCCATTCTGAGAAAAACTGAGAAGAGTTACCCACGACTCTTAAAACCATATGAAGGCTAGACGTCTTTGTTAAACTCTCCACCACCCTCATCCCAATCCATCTCTAAGACAGGCCAACAGCATAGGGGAGGAGATGGCTTTTCTAAGCAATGCATTTATGACCTATATATAACCTGATGATATCTGTCTCAGGCCTTATCTGTAAAAGCTGTCCATGTTTTTCCCTACCTATCCAGAGAAAACAATTGGGGGGCATTTCAAAGTCACACTAATGGAGATTAGCTTCAAAGTGAAAATTAAAAAAAGAAACCAAAATATATCCAATTTATACAAAGGCACTGAAAAATGTTTCTGATCCATTAGTACACACTATTCCATTTCTCTTTTTAGGCATGAATGTGCCAAAACAAAAACAAAACCACCTTGGTATCTTGCAGTTAAGGAATCTAAGAGCTTTCCCTATCGGTCCACGGCTCCCTCCCTGTGAAGGGGACGTAAGACGGCTCGTGGATGAAAGCTCAGATGTGGCGCCTTCCCCAGTGGTTTACTATGCCGGGTGCACACGCTGTGTGAGCAGTTAGTGCCTTTGCATGGGAGAAATCTTTTTGTTCTTAAAATTCAGGTAAGAACTTTAATAGAATCATCAACTCCAAGACGACTGTGGTTCAAACCAAGATGGGCCTCACCACGTGCCTACGTCAACCTTATCGTGCACAGAGGGGGTGCGTGTGCGCATGTACATTACGGTTTAGCAGCAATAGTATGTGCACACCTTTGGAGACATGATTAAAGATAATGGTTACGACTGTATTCCACTGTCATCGTTAACTGTGATGGCTACTCAATCCCCAGTCGAGGTACAAGTCACTCCTAGACACAGGCTGCAAAGGAGCTATTTGTTGATTTAATTTTGATTTTTACTGGAAAAAACACACTACGCTGCAATTCAAGAAGCCCAGGCAACAAAAGAACGAGAAGATGTTGTCATATAAAATGAAATTCAGAAGCTTGGTTGATGTCCAAGGTGAAACAGTATCCCAAGAAAGGTCGCATTTGTCATCACGTGCTTGTCGGAAGGGACCAGGCAGGACAGTATTTGATTACTTAGGGTGGCTGCTAATCAGGGCCAATAAACCCGCCCAGCCCACAGACATTTGTTTGTTTTTTTGAAAAGAAAAAGGGGAGAGAGAAGGAAAAGACAAATTTTAAGGCCATGTTCTAAGCACTTTATATGTATTATCTCATTTCAGCTCAGTTGCTCAGTCGTGTCCGACTCTGCAACACCATGAATCGCAGCACGCCAGGCCTCCCTGTCCATCACCAACTCCCAGAGTCCACCCAAACCCATGACCACTGAGTCGGTGATGCCATCCAACCATCTCATCCTCTGTCATCCCATTCTCCTCCCACCTTCAATCTTTCCCAGCATCAGGGTCTTTTCAAATGAGTCAGCTCTTCGCATCAGGTGGCCAAAGTATTGGAGTTTCAGCTTCAACATCAGTCCTTCCAGTGAACACCCAGGA
>SJYF01000661.1:389860-410246 GCA_006410515.1 Procapra przewalskii
TCCAAGGGACTCTCAAGAGTCTTCTCCAACACCACAGTTTAGAAGCATCAATTCTTCGGTGCTCAGCTTTCTTTATAGTCCAACTCTCACATCCATACATGACTACTGGAAAAACCATAGCCTTGACTATCCAGATCTTTGTTGACAAAGTAATGTCTCTGCTTTTTAATATGCTGTCTAGGTTGGTCATAACTTTCCTTCCAAGGAGTAAGCATCTTTTAACTTCACGGCTGCAGTCACCATCTGCAGTGATTTTGGAGCCCCCCAAAATAAAGTCAGCCACTGTTTCCACTGATTCCCCATCTATTTCCCATGAAGTGTTAGGACCAAATGCCATGATCTTAGTTTTCTGAATGAGCATTAAGCCAACTTTTTCACTCTCCTCTTTCACTTTCATCAAGAGGCTCTTTAGTTTTTCTTCACTTTTTGCCATAAGGGTGGTATCATCTGCATATCTGAGGTTATTGATATATCTCCTGGCAATCTTGATTCCAGCTTGTGCTTCTTCCAGCCCAGTGTTTCTCATGATGTTCTCATTATCTCATTTAACCACCCTAATAACCCTGAGGGAGGTACCATTATTAGCCCCCTTTTGAAGATGTGAGAATTGTGCTTTAGAAAAAGTTCAGTGACCTCACACCATCCAGTCAGCACAGCCAGGATCTAAACAGTGATGGACCCAGGATTTAAACTTGGACTTGTCTCATCTTTTCATGTTGTCTCTGTGAATCTACTGAAGACAACCAGGGTCCTGGAGTTAAACTCAACAGCATACAGCCCTTGATTCTTATCAAAATCATGCACTGCAACTGAGAGACATGCAGTTTCTCTTAAAGTATATACAGAAAAGATCATCATTTTTTCAAGGAATATTATCATGGTTTTCACTAAGATATGTGACATTCATGTAAATTCCAAGTTCCCCAAGTGATAGAACCTAATATTGTTATAGGGGGATTCTACTGTGAACTTATGTTTTCAGAATGTTATTCTGTATCACTGATCTACAGAAGTGGCTGCGCTTCCTGACACAGAGGGAAATTCAAGAAACTGAACTGCTGTTTTACTGGAGAAAGATAATGAAGAATAGACACTGGCAGCATCAAAGTCCAACAGAAAGAAGACAACATCCAAGAAGGCATACCTGCAAGAGGCAGCTTTTGGGAAAAGACCTGGAGACAGCGGAAAACAATGCAATGGGGAAGAGCCAAGTGGTGAGTGGACATGGTCGTCTGAGTCTCTCCCGGGTCAGGCGCTCATGCACATGGAGCCATCCTCACCAAGCACACAGGCAGGGGCTGGAGCAACCACTGTCGTACCACTCCCTGGCTCTTGGGACCTAATGTGACCTTTTTCGCAGGACTCATTTTACATGCACTTCCCTTCCAGCAAAATCACAAACAATCCCAGGGCAGACACAGTTTTATATATCTTTCTGTCTCCCACTGTGCCCAGTCAACACGTGGTACATTTTCAATAACCACTTGATTTAATTTCAAGAACAGAACGACTCCTGTTGGACAGAATCTGAAGCCTCTGGCTCTCTCTGTAAGGCATCCTAGGTATTGAAAATGGGGTATAGGAAGCTGAATAATGATCCACAAAGACATCAGGTCCCAACTCCTGGAACTGGTAGATATCAGCTTATCTAAAAAATTGGTTTTTGCAGATGTGACTAAATTAGGGATCTTGAGACAGATTATCCTGGATTATACAAATGGGCACTAAATGAAATTGCAGGTGTCCTTATAGGAGAAGCGGGCTTCCTTGGTGGCTCAGAGGGTAAAGAATCTGCTTGCAATGTAGGAGACCGGGGTTCGATTCCTGGGTTGGGAAGACCCCCTGGAGGAAGGAATGGCTACCCACTCCAGTGTTCTAGCCTGGAGAATTCCATGGACAGAGGAGCCTGGTGGGTTACAGTCCATAGGGTTGCAGAGAGTTGGACACGACTGAGTAACACTTTCAGTATTTCTCTTTATAGGAGAAGCACACAGACTGAGGGCCGAGGAGGAGGTGGCAATGAGACGCAGGAGGCAGAGACTGGAGTGACGTGGCCACGATCGAAGGGACTGATTCTCCCCTGAGCCTCTGGAGGAGCACAGACCTGTGACATCCTGATTCCAGTCCAGAGATTCTGATCTTGAATTTCTGGCCTCCGGAATTATGAGAGAATTCATTTCTGTGTTTTGAGGCCAAGTCTGTAAGTAAGCTGTTGCCACTGCGACAGAAAACTGATACATGGGCAAAGGCCAATCCAAAAACCTGTTTTAGGAAGAAGAGAACTGGAGGGCTGGGAGAGGTCTCGTCCTCGGACCCACAAGGCTGTTCTTTGTGAATCCAGCAGGGACTGAACTGCCAGGGGAATCCTGTTTGAAATCAGAGAACGTCCCGACCAACAGTGATATGAGATGCCATTCAAAAATTTATCCTGGGCACCACCAGAAATAAAAATGCTAGTATGGGTCAAATTCTGTGAGAGTGGTCAGGCCACCTGAAGATGTGCCCCGATGTAATCTCAACAGGAACACATCGGTCGGGTTTACATGCACACACCGTGGGTTCTTCCTGCCCTGCCCAGTGCTCCTGGTCTGTGCACACGTGCCAGGAGGCACCCTCTTTCCGGAAACACAAAGACAAGACAGGCAAAAAAGGAAACACCTATCTATTCCAAACCCCTTCAAAAGTCTGCTTAGAACAACTCTTTTCCCCCATAAAACGCAGAGGATTCCGAAGGGAATCTCCATTACCTGCCAGTAATTTCCTTTTTCAACATCCAAAGTCCTCCTCCATTTTCATTTGCCTGCCCTGAGAGCCCAGGCAGAACTATGACTGTCCTACTTACATAAAGTGCGTGCTAAGTCTCTTCAGTTGTGTCCGACTCTTTGAGACCCCATGGATTGCAGCCCGCCAGGCTCCTCTGTCCATGGGATTCTCCAGGCAAGAATACTGGAATGGATTGCCTTGCCCTCCTCCAAGGGATCTTCCCAACTCAGGGACTGAACCTGAATCTCTACGTATCCTGCATAGGGGTGCTTTACCACCCAGGAAGCCCAGCGCAATCATCTTTCTTTCTTCGCAATGTTTTACAAAAGCACAAAGCAGAATACATTAATATCCCTTCAGATTCTGAGCTCCTTAAACTGTGGTTTCGGAGGCCACCCAATCAACTGAGATATTTAAGTACTACTGAAGTACTTAAGTTTTATTTGAACTACGGTTTCCTTTAAAATAAAGCTTCACTGGCCATTCGAATGTGTGAAGGTTTGTTGTGGCTGCTGTTTCACTGCTATTGTTTTGAAACCATTTAATAGTTTAAAACAGAAGATAAATAGACAATGCGAAATCACTCAACTGCTTTTACCTCCGACCTCAAAAGTTGAAAGGAAAAATGAGGCTGGTCTGGCAGCTTCATCAGATGTCTTACTGTGAGAATATCCAAGAAAAACCAGTACTTGTGGTCCAGAAATTGCACACACTGGCAGCTGCTTGTTTTTGACAGAGCAACCATTTCTGCTCATTTCAGTACTGCCATATTTTTATTTAGCCACTTCCTAGGAAATCTGTGTCAACAGCTGCTTGGTTGGAAAATAAAAGGCTAACAGTTACACTTCAACTTTAAAAAAAAAGCAGAGAGATTTTTTTAAAAAATTGAATTTGGAGCCATTCAGTGAAAGTACTTCCCCCTCGATCCCAGATGCAACTTGTTCTTAAAAAAAAAAAAAGGAGGGGAAACCAAAATGAATCTACGTCAACCCAAATTCAACAGGCTTGATGAGACGCCCCCCCAAGGCTTTCTGAAACTTCCTGACTACCCTGGTCATTTAAATTAAAGAAGAAAATATTACCAGAAGGTGGCAGGAAAGAGAATCATTCACTTTATTTTGGAAAAAAGCAGAAAGTGGGGTGTGCATTTCCATGATACTGATTCACGATCAGACTTCCCAAGCGCTAATGTGAAGGCTGGTATAAAATGGGAATGCATGTCACTGAAGGCAAGTGGTACTGAAATATTTCCTAATACCCAAACCCTCACTCAGGGTAACGAGATCTGATAAACAAATGATGAGAACTCATTATTACACAGCAGAGAATACATGAGTCAGAAGCAGTAAGATGTTTTGCAAAGGCTAGGTGATGTTAACTAAAACTGAAAAAACAGCATTAAATAAGCAGCTTATTATTACACATTCTAGCACACATACATATGCTGATGTACCGTTTAGAGGCGAGAGCTTTATTGTACACAGCTTGGGTTATTAACATTACTGTGCTTTCTAGTGACACTGAGGCACACAACAATTACCCCATATCCAAAAGCTGACATCTTCTTGCTGTTCTCAAAGGGGACGTGTTACTTTTTAAACAGGTGATCTGTTCTTTAAATTAAAACCCAGCTAGCCTGGTGCATTGACTTCACTGGCGCTGATTTTGCCAGGAACAGAACAAGCCATTTCTCATCTTAGCTTCATAAAATTATTTTATTAAGAAACATGATTTGACTGTTAAGGAAGAATCCAAAAATGCACTTATCCCCCAAATAAAAAACAAACTTGTGCACAGCGTGTACTAGGTAGCCACCAACCAAGTTTTCTCTTTTTTTCCTTTTCTTTTTGATAAGATTCTCTGAGCCACTAGGCTCAAATTCTGGGATGTCACCCAGCTGGATAGGATATAATCTAGCAAAATGATTTGGGAAAACAATATTCCTTTAGGTATACCCTCCTCCAAAGTCAGCATTAGTATATTTCGGGCTTCCAATAAACCAAACTTATGAAAGAGTAAAAAATTGCATAGGGTCAATTTATTTGTTTTTAAGATAAATATTCTGTGGATCAAAAGATCTCACTTTTCAGATTAAATCTTATTTTATAGGCATTCACTTACTTAGTACCATTGTATTGTAATCCAAAGAAGATTAATACTGGGGAGCTAACATTCCATATACTTATTTGTACTAAAATGAACATATAATAAATTCATTGAATAATTAATGAGCATTAATCACATATAATGGAGAAGGAAATGGCAACCCACTCCAGTACTCTTGCCTAGGAAATCCCATGGACAAAGTCTGAGCCTAGCGGGCTACAGTTCATGGGGTTGCAAAGAGTCGGACAGGACTTAACAACTGAGCTGAGCAGTCACATATGATGTGGCACTAGCTGGTAAAGAAACCGTCGACCCACGCAGGGGACTTGAGACCTGGGTCAGTCCCTGGGTTGGGAAGGTCCCCTGGAGAAGGAAATGGCTATCCACTCTAGTATTCTTGTCAGGAGAATTCCATGGACAGAGGAGCCTGGAAGGCTACAGTCCATAGGGTCACAAAAAGTCAGACATGACTGAAGTGACTTAGCACACAAAGTATTTAGTTACTAGACAATACGGGTAGAAGGGAGAAAAGCCCGACCTCACAGGCGCTTAGAGAGAGGGATGTAGACGGAGACACGTGTACAGAATCATCTGTGAGTACAAGGTAGGATGGAACGTCACGAGCAAGGCAAGAATAAAGCTCTGACGGGTGGGATGGCCACACGGGGGTGGCGGGGGTGAGGGGAGCCCTGGGATGGGAGGAGGGACTGGGCGGAGGGGCCCAGGCTGAAGGCAGAGGACAGGAGGCGCCGGTCAGGCTGAGCCAGAGGAGGCTCGGCGGAACGAGGAGACCAGGAGAGCCGCGGTGGAGGGCCACCCCCGACACGCGGGCCTGGGGCAGCGAGGTCGGCAGTGCCTGGGCATCCGGAGTCTACCCGGAGGCGGACGAGGAGCCACAGAGGTGGCGGGGCACGTGCAGGATGAGGCTCGGGGTGGGGGGGGCCGCTCAAAGGCAGCTGGTCTGCGGAGTCCTTGCAGCCGCTCAGCTCACAGGGACGTGCTCCAGGTGCCTTCACCGCGAGGCCGCCGGCACCCAACAGCGGCGCGTTCAGGTTCTCGTCCGGCTGTCAAGGTGTGAACCGAGGTGCCTCTGGAGACCCTGCAGACCTGTGACCTTTCACGTTACTTTCTGCACTTTAGGATGATAGGCAATTGATGGCCACATGGCTTATTCAATCTAGCTTCTTAAACCAGTTATACCCCAAATAAGAGTGTGGCTTCCCTGATGGCTCAGCGGATAAAGAATCTGCCTGCAATGTAGGAGACACTGGAGATGCTAGTTCGATCCCTGGGTCAGGAAGATCCCCTGGAGGAGCAAATGGCAACCCATTCCAGTATTCTTGCCTGAAAAATCCCATGGACAGAGGAGCCTGGAGGGCTACAGTCCATGGGGTCACAAACAGTCAGATCTGACTGAGCACATTGCCACTCTGTGTTAAGAGAAGACAACCTGGGTTGCTTCTTTTTACTTAAGGGTGGGGGAGAGAGGGGGAGAGAGAGAGAGAGAGTGTGTGTGTGTGCATGCGTGCAACCTGGGTTGCTTCTTTTTACATAAGGAGAGAATGTGTGTGTGTGTGTGTGTGTGTGTGTGTGTGTCTGTCTGTCTGTCTGTCTGTCTGTCTGTAAACTAAATGCTAGGAAGCTGCTGGCAAATGTCCACTATATTCATGGTGGGGCGGGGGAACCCTGAAAATTCTTGATTCACATATCAATTATTTGCCGTAATTTTTGCTTTGCACTTAGTTTCACCCAACTATGCTTTAGCTTTAAAAACTGAAATATGAAGTCAGCTTATTAGAGAATAACAAACAAAAATGCATGCTGCTCTTAAGCAAAGATTCCACGCCACAGGCCAAATTCCATTCATTGTATGCCAATAAGCTGGTACAGTGGGAAAATGAACCAGACTCCTCATCCTCAGGGCTCAGAAAATAGCCGCTTGACAAAGACTTGGACAGATTCAATTAGTCCATTTAAATCTGAAAAACGTGGCGCTGGCTTCATCACACCACACACTCACTCACTGATTTTAACAAGAGAACGTCACTCACCAGTTGCAAAAACCGTTCTCTCTTCTCCCTAGACACAGACGCCTCCGCATCCCGGCCTCCTGGCAGGCAGGCACGGCCACAGCTCCAGGGCCTCTGGGAAGAGGGGACAAGCGGCACCCCCTAGCTGGGCTCCTCTGCGGCCTTCGCTCCATCTGGGTCTCTGCGTGACCACATGGACGGGCACTGCCTGCCGACCCACCCTGGCACGCGGCACAAGCGAGAGAGAAACTTTTGGTGTCAAGCCAGTAAGATCTGGGGATGCCCTAACAGACCTCTCTTTCTCAAAGGCCATCACCAGCGGTGCGTCCCTCAGTGGACATCCGGTGGACAAATAGGGTTTTGCTTTGTGGGCAGAGGACGAATCTCCACGAGACAGAGTAGTACACGTCTGCGTAAACAAACAGCTCCTTTTCATCAAAGAGAAACTGGCTACAGTTTCGGTCCACATTCCAGAAGTACTAATCCTGTGCTTCAAAGTCACAGTAATATATGTTCTCGTTCTAAATTGTAAAAGACATTGCTAGGATTCTTTTCTTACACATCATTTCTAATAATGCTGCCTTATACAAACACTATTTTCATATGCAACAAGATAAGGGATTATCTGGCTATTTTTAGATGCTCTACCCGCTCTGAGTCTGGCCAAGGTTGTTTATATACATTTGGAGGAACCTCCAAGCTTTCATGCTGGTTATTATTTCACATTTGCCAGGGGTGGGATTTCGTCAGCGATAGCAATACATCATGCAGATGACGGGAAGTTTAATCTATTTTATCCTGCGTTTATGAAGCCCAGTCGAACAATGGGTTCGGATCTATTTTAGACTATCCAGTCAAACAATGAAGGTGGAACTATTTTTAATAACAAATCCTTTGCACTAATAAGATTAGCAAAAGAAATCTGGCCAGTGCACTTCCCCACTGAACTTCCTGATCGCTAACTGTGGATAAACAGATGGTCCATTAGTCATTTCTTTGCATTTTCATTCATTCACTCAACAAATACTTGCTTTGTGCCTACTTTGCTTCAAGCACGTAACAGGCTCCAAGCATTCAGAGTTGAAAGCCAATCTATGTGTTGATAATATTAATTTATTAAAGTATCTATCTGAACACTGGATACCTAGCAGTTGTTGATATTTTGCTTTAATAGTCTAGAGAGATGCTTATTAAATGTGCCACTTTTAATTGTGACATGTGAGATTACTGAATAAAGAATGAGGTTCCTGAAAGTCAATTAATTTTATTAAGGAAATTCTGAGTATCAGTGGGATACAGCAAGACCTCAGGTTCACAAGCACGAATTCAGTTAATTTATGGGAGAACCTGAAAATCTGCCAAGAGCTGGATCGTTATTCGCGCTTTGCACACAGACATTTCAGGGGACTGTATGACGCTGGTAACCCTAAGATGCCTCCCTGGGGGCTCAGTGGCAAAGAATCCCCCTGCTAATGTAGGAGACTCAGGCTCGATCCCTGCTGGGAAGATCGCCTGGAGAAGCAAACAGCGACCGGCCTCAGGATTCTTGCCTGGAGAATCCTGCAGAGGAGCCTGGTGCGCTCCAGTCACCGCCAGAGCTGGCTTAGCAACTCAACAGCAACAACAACCCTAAGACACGCAAAATCCACAGAAGACACTCTCCTGCCTTGGACACTGAAGACACTCGGCGGGGACGTGGTGGTGCCGGGTGTCAGGTGGGGCCTCCTCCCCGCATCGCCGAGGGCGTCCCTTGCTTTGGGTCCCTTGCCATTAGCAGCTGCTAGAGCAAGGGGACGGGCTCTGAGTGTGCGCGGCTGACTCACACGCCAAGAGGCGCGTGCGCAGCAGACGGCGTGCAATACACACTTGGGTCTGCTCACAATCTTATTTTAAAGGCACCCTGAAGAGCAGATTCTAGTCTTCAAAATGCTAAGAATTCCATAAACGGAATGGTTAGGCTCAGCCTTTTCCCTACCCAGACCTGCCGTCCTATGGGCCTTGCACACCATCAGCAGTTCCGGAGACAGAAGCCGCTCCTCCTCCCCCGGCTCCTCAGCCCCTTCCAGCAGAGCTTCCCAGGTGCAACTCAGGGTGAGGAGGCCAGAGCCAGAGCCTCGAATCCGAGCCAGCTTATTCACAAAGCAATCACCCGTGAACACCAGCCACGTGCTACCACATTTACGTGGGAAAAACATTCACAACGGATCGAGCACTCGTCCCTACAGCAACGTGGGTCCCTCATTCGTTTATTTTCACAACTAACCTAGACAAAGGGATACGCAGACTGACTTGGTGGTTCTGCAGCAGGAAAGTGTCGACTGACAGGATAACACAGCAACTACTTCTGATTCTGACCACACCTAAACCCAGGACACAGTGCCTAGTTATGGGCCTGTTCTTTCGTCAGCGCACGCACATGTGTACCTCTGGATGTGTGGTACAAGGAATCACGCTGAATTTACACTGAGAACACGGCATAACCAGAAAACCGAATGTCTGACACTTCAGTTTTTCTAACTGGACGCAGTACAAACCAGTTAGTTCGCTGAGCTGCTCAGTTTTTAGGTAGCAAGTTAGTAATATTTATCTAGATTGCAGAGAAAGTGCTACAATGAATGTTTGATGTTTAAACACATTCCCACTGGGACCTCAATATTAAAAGCACCCTCAGCGGTGCTGTTGGTATATATTTGGTCAGCATCTGTTGCTGAGCTTTGAAAATAAAAGTCAATATTTAACCGAAACTTATTTTGCCAACAGCAAACTGGAGGTCTTAAGAAGATGATACACTAAATTGTAAAACACAGTTAAACCCTTACGCTTTCCTTCTTCCCTCATAAAATAAAATTCCGCAGTAAAACTCTTAATAAATCGTGTCAATACCCACCTCACAGCCTTACATCAACTGTCTGATACTTATCTCCACAGTTTAGTGCTTTAAAAATTTTACTGTACAATATGAAATTTTATGGTTGTAGCCTCTTAAACTAGGAGACTACTCGCAATTATTCATGTTTCTATTTTGTGTACTAAAAAAAAAAATCCTACAATTAAAAGTGAGGAAGAAAACAGAATAGAAGCCGATGTCTTCTGTCTCTTGACGGTTTGGCACACAGATGTGTTCTCTTTTAGTTATGAAACCTTAGGTATGTCACTATATTTTCCACAGTGAACCCTGAGATAGGAGGTAACATGAGCCTTCTCCACGGCCCACTATTAAATTTTTCTCAAAGTTGGTAGAAGAACAGCAAGATTTCAGTGAGAACTACTGGGTGGGCAAATTAGGCATGGATGACCAAAGTTCTACGGTAATTTGATTTTAAAGCTTATTTTCTTGTAATACTTGAGATCACGCTCAGCTGTAAATGAAACTGGAGTATGACCTGGGCACATGATAGGCACATGACTACTTCTTGTGTTGTTTTGTTTTGTTAATGGCTGTCAGAAGACTCTTCCCACCATCTGTGTTAGGCAGAGCAAACGGGCTCTGCCCTGAGCTTATTCCTTGCTCTTCCAAGCAAAACACGGGCCTGTGCACGCACACACAACTGATAAAAGGACACTGACCAGCAGTGAAACCCTAACCCAGTGACTCAACTGTCTACCAAGTCCAAGGTTTTCTATTTGACCAAACACAACGCGTAAGGAAGCAAATGGAAATTTGTAGCATAAAATTCTTTTTAGACCTCATTTTGCAAAACTCTTTATATAGCCAAGATTTATGAATAGCCAGAGAACATGAAAAGCAGTGTGAATGAGCAGAGGTTGAGATTCTGCTACGTAAAGTCAGAACACAATTACTTCAGTGTATTCAGAAATGTAGTAGAGACATGAAGTCATGATCATGAGGGCAAATTCACCCTGCAGGACCCCTGTAGGACCCTTGCCCACAATTTCACTCTGTGGACTCCGTGGCAGGAAGCACATACTACAGGAGATGTGCATGTTCCACTTTCTTCTTATGGATTTATTTTACATGAACTTATTTCCACTCCATATTTTAAACACAATTACTGACCAAAGCCTTGTCCTCTCCTTGTAAGTCAAGCATGCAGTTGTCTGAATTCTTTGGCCTAAGGCAAACAAAAATAAATGAGACTGGAATGTCAGGCTGGCTTAAGAGCTGCCTTTTTGATCGTATAGACCTTTATTAAGCTCCTTATTATTTGTACAGGAGAAAGTTAAATGAGGACAAAGTTATACAAACTTGAACAATGTCAAACTAGAAGTGTCCCGTAAAAAAAGTCAAAGAAGAAAATGTCGTAAAATAGCTCTTTTAAGTCCTTCAATTAAATATTATCAGCACATCGAATTCCTTCTGTGTAAATGTTAGCCTCCAGGTGTTCATCCTGGGTTGATAAAAAGGTTATTATCATTAAGGTCACAGAACAATATTCTCATACATGCTTGGCCTTTGGGGGAAATTTCTATTGGCCGCCACACACGACCTTTGAATCACAGAAATTTCCAAACGCAGGTGATGCACACGAACAACAGCTCAAGCTGTCGTCACCGCAGCTCCGATGTCCAGCAAAGCCCCAGTGGTGTCCTGCATTTGACTGTTTACCCAAACTGACCCGTCTGAATTAGCAGTACCGTGGCGATGCATCAGCAATCAGGTCAACATTCCAAGCCGCTGGGATTATCAGTACCTTCAGGAAATCCTCAGTGTGCCAGGCTTCACTCTTCCACGTACCGCAAGAGCTCGGTTTCTATTGTTGTCTCTATATCCACAAGGTAAAGAGTATGGGCCACAGAAAGACGGTGCGTTATTTTCCTAAGGTGCCCTTCTCTTCAAGACACCATCCTCTGACAGGAGTTTGTGACCGAGTTAAATGCAAACACATGAACAAAACTGAAAGGAACACAGTATATTATATAGAGTAGTTTTTAAGTACTTTATATAAAAAGGACAGCACTTTTTGCAGATGCCAATTTAATGCGTCAAACATGGTGCATTTATTGGAATAGCGCCCATACTGTGGAACACTGAGAGCCAGTGCGCTATCTTCTGACATTCTACACAACACAGCGCCTGTCTAGGCGCATACTCAGCAAACGTTCATCGAGTTTATTATATGGACCTACATCATGATGTATACAGTATTTCAGAAACGCAGAATTGTCTATATAAAAGTTCCAATGAATACAACGTCTGTTCTACCCTACACTTATATATACCTGTGGTGACTGAAGACACTGATGATGTGCCGAACAACATGCGCCCGCATGCAAAATGCTCCAATATTTCCGAAGGATTGTATAGATAATTAAGAACTTAAGGTATGGAAATCGTGTACAGTTACTTATAAAAGAAGTTAACTTTCTTCATAGGTGAGAAGACTGCGCCTTAATAAATAATGTCCTATTTACTGTGTAGGACTTCCCTGGTGGCTCGGACGGTAAAGTGTCTGCCTACAATGCGGGAGACCCGGGTCCAGTCCCTGGGTCAGGAGGATCTCCCGGAGAAGGAAATGGCAACCACTCTAGTATTCTTGCCTGGAAAATCCCACGGATGGAGAAGCCTAGTAGGCTACAGTCCATGGGGTCACAAAGAGTCGGACACAACTGAGCAACTTCACTTCACTGTTGACTGTGTAAGCAGGATAAGAGCTTATTAAAACATGCTGTTTGAGTAAGACTGAAAGGGTAGGGAATTTCCTGGCGGTCCAGTGGTTAGGACCTGGCTTTTCAGTGTGGAGTCCCGGATTTGATCCCTGGTCAGGGAACTAAGATTGTGTATGCCGAGTGGCATAGCCGGGCTGGGGGGTAGAGATGGGGGGTAAGGTGCTGAAATAATGAGGAATGAACCCAACAGAAATCTAGTTCATCTAACATTTAATTTCTACATTCTGCTTTCATAAAATCGCTTGATTAGAAAGTTTGATTCTTGCAAAGAATCATCTGTACGAGGAGGACAGGTTTTAATATCTGTAAAACTGACTTCCCATGTCTAGAACAAACTAGACTAGAATCTAGAATGTCTCTTAAAGAGGAGTTAGAAATACCTGGTATGAATGAAAGCTGACCATTCTATCAATTTTACAGGTAAGCTATTATCAACTGCTATCTTAATTGGGCCTGGTCTCAGATAAGGGCCTCATTGAAAAGGCAGGAAGTAACCATATGTTAGAAAAATCTAGAAGGCAAAACATGGAAATTTACCTAGTCAGCTTTTATCTTAACAATCTGGACAATTATGATTGTCCAAACATTCCCAACAGACAACTCAGATTACTGAACGCCATCTAGCCAAGGAGGCAGACTGACTCCTGATCTGCCTGAAAACACAACAGTAACAACTTATACTAAGTCCTCGGACATGGCAATATTTAGACATTCACAGAAGAACTTGATAATATAAAAGGCCACTCTCCCTGGAACTGACAAATAATAAGTCAAGTTTTTCTATTAAGTACTTTAGGCATATTTAACTCATTTAGACAACATGAGTTTATTGTCTATTATCTTCAATATACAATACTAGGTGGTAAGTGATGTTAATTCTGAGCAAATCAGTGAAAATGAAGCAAAGAAAAGGCAAAAAAAGAACCAACATATAACCCAGAAAGTTACCAGGCATCTTCACAAACACCCTTGCTAAATTTCTTTCAAGGTGCGTATATGCTAAGAAGCTTCAGTCATATCTGACCCTTTGTGACCCTATGGACTGTAGCCAGACAGACTCCTCTCCCCTTGGGATTCTTCAGGCAAGAATACTGGAGTGGGTTACCATGGCGCTCTCCAGGGCATCTTCCCAACCCAGGGACTGAACCCGGATCTCTTACATGTCTTGCATTAGCAGGCGGGTTCTTACCACCAGTGCCAGCGGGGAAGCCCTCTTTCAAGGTGTGGGCTGAACAATGGAAACAGAAACACGTCCAAGGTTTCCAATAAGAAGAAAGGAACTGAAGTTCACCAAAATGACTCTGCCGCATCTAGTAATGTGACCATGGCTGGATTAAGGAGATTTAAAGGGGCCCAGAATTAGAAGGAAAAGGAAAAGCAATTCTACTAAGAACCGGTATGAAATTAAATGAATCTAAAGAAATCTGACGCACCTGAAAGCTGGTATCCAGGGAGTACGGAAGGAAGTTGGCAAAAAAATTCAGCCACCTAGAAATTAATTCAAGGAGCCTCACATAACTGCCCTCTTACGACTTCTCCAGGACTTTTCCTTAAGACCAGAAATTAATGGGAATAAAACCACAGGTCGGTGGGGATTTATTACATCAACAGGCCAACTATACAAGGATATCGTCCTGAGAATCTTTCTGTATGTGACCAAAAACTGCAGAGAGCTGTTATAATCAATCAGATTGTAAAGAAATGTTCACAGGCTTACTGGAAAGGGAAAACATAAGAAACCTGTAAAAACTCAAAAAAAACCTAAAAACCTACCGCTGTCAGGATAGCTGTGTATAAAGCTTTGGTAATTTATTATACTGTGAGTTGAATTTCTGTATTTCTTCTGTATTTAAGTAAACAAGAAGCTTGGGGAATCCCCTGGCAGTCCAGTGGTTAGGACTAGACGCTTTCACTGCCCTGGGCCCTAGTTCAGCTCCTGCTGGGGGAACTAACATCCCACAGCCAAAAAGGAAAAAAACCAAAACTCACTGTGCTGAGGTCCCAAGCTGCGTTTGTGTCTGAGCTTCTGCCTGAGGTGGGCTTCCCCGGTGGCTCAGATGGTCAAGCGTCTGCCTGCAATGTGGGAGACCCGGATTCGATCCCCGGGTCGGGAAGATCCCCTGGAGAAGGAAATGGCAATCCACTCCAGTATTTTTGCCTGGAAAATTCCATCGATGGAGGAGCCTGGTGGGCTATAGTCCATGGGGTCACAAAGAATCAGATATGACCGAGCAACTTCACTTTAAACAAGAAGCTTGAGACTAGATTCAAGAGCAGTAATTTACCCTTTATCACTGAGGCAAAACATTTTCAGGATATGTCTTAACCTACTATTTTTCAGCATAGGTATATACATATATTCAGCCTTCATTTAATAAAATTCCAAGAACAAAGACGTACTATCTAACATTTGGTATGTACGTCTTATCTTTTCAAACACCATGTGCATTTCCTGATTGCAGAGGCCATGTATTCAACTTAAATTCACCTCAGCACAGCCATTAGCAGAGCCAGACATATGGAAGGATGTTTAGAAATTGCTAATGACTCCTCTGATATGAAAAATGCAGCGAGCCACTCAAAGCTAAAAGCCATTGTGTCCAAAACAGTCTTTCCAGTGACTTAAGTTCCATGTTTTGCTTCCCTGATTACACCGCTACCCAAGCCAATTCAGGGAAATTCTAAACAAAGTGAAGTGATAATTCATACAGAAAGAAAAACTGAAGCAGCGCATCACAGTTGTTTGAATCAGCATCTAGAGTGAAGCAAGAAGGCTGAAGAAGACCACTCATGACAGGAGTGAAGGGCTTCACCCGGGATATGCGCAGCGTTATTTGAGCAGAGCAGCTGATCGTCTGTATAATCAGAACAGAGCGCAAACAGAAACGCACGTCAGCAATCAACTCAAGGAGCCATGTGGTTAAAGAAGAGAAAATATTCTACTATCCTTGGTGTATGATAATCCACTGGAGATACGTGAGACAGAGGCAGGGCCCCGCCTGCAAATCAACACAGTGGCATCGGGGCAACAGTCCAAGTTCATGGCAAACAAAGAGGATGACTTTGTAGGACCACGGACGCTCGTGCCTGGGGGAGGGGCAGCCACGACGGCCTGTGAGGACGGTTTAAATACAACCCCGAACGACACTACACTATCCCAAGGAAAACGCTGCCATGGAGTCAGAACACGTTCCTTATTTCTCAAAGCAAACAGGTTTCAGAATCCCTAAACTAAATATCCTTTTCTACTTTCCCTGACCCTAAGTTGATTATGTCACTCACTGTTCCCTGATTAAGTCAGGGGTAGAATGGGCCTTCCGCTGAAATTTTGTGTTGAAAATCATCTTGCCATAGACCAATCTGCAGATCAATTTTCATATTAGCTTTCAAGAGAAACTCTGAACGATGATCTTAAATGACAAATGACAAAGGAACAGCTCACGGATTCTTTCCAGCTCTCGATTTGCCACTTGGACGTTTGAACTGAATTTTTAAGTCAATTTTTGCAACATTAAAACCAAGATGCTTTGCAATTAAAGCTCAAAAGCAGGATTAATACATTTGCCTACAATGTTCTCTTCCAGCGAGTTCAAATTCTGTTATTACTTCTCTTCAGCAAAAGATGAACCAACTGCAGCATTTAATCCCTGAATAAAAAACTTTTTCAAAAAGTATTCTTTCTTTATATTCATTTCTTTCGTTACTATAAGGAAACTCTGAAGTATCTGGTCAATTAGAACTGAGTATTTCAACAAGAGTTTGGGCCACATATAATTTCAGGATAACTCACGTATCCACCAAAAAGACTACAATTTACTAACTTTAATGTACTAAATTTAAAACAGTTAAAGGATTTACTAACAGAAAAGGATTTACTAACTTCATAAAGCATTTATTTTGGTGACTATGCAAACAGATATGATTTGCCTTTTTAAATTAAAGACCCAATAAAACAACACAAATCTTTACAGAAAACAAGACATCATTAGAACATGTGTGAACTTGACTATGAACTCTACCATGCTGAAATTTCAAAATTTCACAGCACAACCATTCTGGGCATAAAAGGGCATCAAGACTGCATTAGAGTCACGTGGATTTTTGTGTTTTGAAATATGCCTGGGTACATCATTTCCCTGGTCTGCTGGTTTCCTAGGGACTCTCTGAATGAGTCTGTTTACTGCAGACAGAAATCACTTTAACACCCGTCCACAGGCCTCAGCACCCGAAGAATGTGGTCAGCAGAAACACAAAATGTGAGATTCACACAGTGTAGGAAGGGGAACACTGCAAAAAGTGGCTAACCATTCAGCACCTTCTTTTCAGCACTGATCAATTAAATCCTTTGCTTAAAGCATCTACTTGGAATTTTGAAAAGTATAAGGCTCTTGACCCTGAAATGTATTAGCGTGGGTGTGTATGTATGTATGTGAGGCATGTATAGAGGGGAGAGCAAGCACAAGAATTCCCACGACAACACACACACGTGGAGAAACAGCAGATCACCAGCACCTAGAAGTGCCAGCCGGGCACTCGGCCACGGAGCGTTACCAATCACCCATGGGGTTACCCGTAGCTCGACAGTACCCACAGCATTATTCTCTGGCAACAGTGGAAAAAGCAGGTTCACAATTAAATAAAATATCCAGACACAAGGTCTAGCAAACTAGCTTAAACGGGAAGCATCAATTACATACAAGTTTCTCAGAGCAATAAAATCAAGTGTTAGACAAATCATCGCTACTGAGAACAACAAGATGATGCAAAATCAGCCTGCCCAGAAGACCAGATGTTGTCCCAGTAATGGAGATAAGCACTGATGGGAGCGCCTGGCATGTCTGTGGATAGACAACCCTCCCCTCCCCCATGGCTGACTAAAGTAACTCCAGCCCCCAAAGCATTTTATCCCACACAACCTTTTCCGATGTTGATAACCAGGTGCAATGGTGTCATAAAGATAGGTTATTCATATCGCTACTATCAGCCCTAAATTTCTCTTCTTACTAATACAGAGTTCCTGCAAATGTATCTTACTCTTTGATTCCAGGACTGAGACACGAGCAATGTCTGCAGAAACTTCCAGGCACGCAGCGCCAGGGTCATCTTGGCGAGGCTTCATCAGATCTCCCCATTGGCGAGGCTTCATCAGATCTCCCCAAAGTGGCCTGGGTTTTGCTCTCCCCAGTAGGTTTGCTTGTTAGGCCCAGGAAGAATTTTTTAAACGTATATTGATGCGTGAATTAGGCAGGAGGAGAAGGGGGCGACAGAGGATGAGATGGTTGGATGGCATCACGGACTCGACAGACAGGAGTTTGGGCAAGCTCCACGAGACGGTGAAGGACAGGGAAGCCTGGTGTGCTGTAGTCCACGGGCTGCAAGGAGTCGGACACGACTGAGCGACTGAGCAGCAAGAAAGTACCACAAACTGGGTGGCTTCCCAACAGAAATGCAGGGCTTCCCTGGTGGCTCAGCTGGCGAAGAATCCACCCGCAATGCAGGAGGCCTGGGTTTGATCCGTGGGTTGGGAAGATCCCCTGGAGAAGGGAAAGGCTACCCACTCCAGTATTCTGGCCTGGAGACTTCCATGGACTGTATAGTCCATGGGGTCACAAAGAGTTGGACACGACTGAGCAAGCTTCACTTTCACAGTCAGAGAGGCTGGAAGGTGCCAGCAGGGTGGGCCCCTTTTGCGGGCGGTGAAGGAGAACCCGTTTCAGGCCTCGCCCCCAAGCTTCAGGTAGTCTGCTGACCATCTTTGGTGCTCCACGGCTTCTGCTGCATCACCCTGACCTCCGCCTTCATCCTCACGTGGCATTTCTCCCTTGGGTCCATATCCGTATTTCCCCTTTGTTATAAACACGCCAGGCTTACTGAATCAGGACCCATCCGAACGATCTCACCTTAACTGTGTCTGCCAAGACCTTATTTCCCAATGAGGTCACATTTTTTGTTCCTGGAGTGAGAACCTCAACATCTCTCTTTGGGGGCACACAGTTCAACCCATAATTAGCAGTGGTGAAGTGGGCAGAGGAGCTGCTTTCTCAGAAGGGGCTTTTCCCAAGTCAGGCGAATGGTGTGTGGCTGGGGCACTGAGCGCGGCGACCCCTGTAACAGGGAGGACCATGTTATTGCCTCGAAGCCTCGTGATGATTAAGGTGGATAAACGGGCAGCGTCTGAGTCCTACAGGCTCTTCTCCAGTATCCTAACTCGTCGCCTTCTGGGCAATGGCAGGCATGCCTTGCTTCTGTCTGAAGTCGCCAGGTGGCCTGATGTAGCCGAGGATGGGCTGTGTGCCTTTGCCAGCAGCGTGCCATCTGCCACGCTCCTTGCCCCATGGCAGGGATGGAGGAAGCGCACCACCCCTATGTGCTGGCGCCGGGGGACCTCGGTGACCACACCAAGCCTTGCTCCCCTGCTAACAGATCCTGGACATCTATACCAAGCAAAACAAACACATAAATCTTCGTGGTCTAAGCCACGGAGATGATGTTGCTGCAGCACGACCAAGCTTGAGACAGACGGGAATTCGCTGCTTTGAGTTCATGCTCTCCGCAGTCCTCTGGGTGTCTCCTTTTAGACGTAAGCAGGGGAGGGAAAGCCCTTTCACGAGCCCATATAAAGTAACAGGCCTAAACGCAGAATGCTACACCAGTCTGAGCCACCGGGCCCCACCCACCGAGAGCATTCAAACTCCAAGGAGACGTTAAAGCCTGCCAGAGAGCTAGACAGGTCCAGTCCCACGCAGGTCAGCTCAGAGCAAAACTCACTATTCACGCATTCAACCTTGCGGTGGGTGCAACTTTTTAATTTAAATCCATCGGACTGAGGCAAAATGGACTGAGTGATCATTTTATTTAATTTCAATCATTGCAATTATTGATAGTAATTCCCACACCTTTTACTTTGCACTGAATAACTGTTTAAATCTCCTGGAGTGTAAATTTCAGGGGCATTCTAAAATCAGACTGATGAATAATGAGCCACCTAAGATAATGAGAAGTCGTCCAACCCTTTCTGAGAAAGAGTCCCTGTCTCCCCTCTCTGAAGGGCAGAACTGGTTTACCAGCGGACAGACAGCAACTTTAACCAGGTTAGAAAGCACTCCTTGTTGCCAGAAATGAAAGGACAGGTGGAAAAAGAAGTAGAAACTACTGCTCACGTGGACGTACTTACTGCTGAAACTGTAAAATAGACACGTCCACCAACTTTATGTTTCTTAAAATTCTTACTTTTAAAATTGCTTCAATAGGTCAGCTGTAATATACTAACAGGGGAAAAGGCCTTCCCGCCCCACCAGACCCCCCCTCCTTTAAAACAATTTTCCAAAGGTTAGGGGAAACTTTTATTGCCTTGTTTATGAAATGTGGCTTTTCTTAACATTTTTTGTAGGCCTGGAGAACAGGAGGAGGACTCATTCCCTAAAGATTAAAAGAGATGGTATGAGATGAATAAGGGAAACCTCCTGGAAAATCCCATGGACGGAGGAGCCTGGTGGGCTGAAGTCCATGGAGTCGCTAGGAGTCGGACACAACTGAGCGACTTCACTTTCATTTTTCACTTTCCTGCATTGGAGAAGGAAATGGCAACCCACTCCAGTGTTCTTGCCTGGAAAATCCCATGGATGGAGGAGCCTGGTGGGCTGCAGTCCATGGGGTCGCTAAGAGTTGGACACGACTGAGTGACTTCACTTTCACTTTTCTGCATTGGAGAAGGAAATGGCAACCCACTCCAGTGTTCTTGCCTAGAGAATCCCAGGGACGGGGGAGCCTGGTGGGCTGCCATCTATGGGGTAGCTCAGAGTCGGACACGACTGAAGCGACTTAGCAGCAGCAGCATGTATAAGCTGAGAAGAAAACAC
>SJYF01000661.1:411377-432605 GCA_006410515.1 Procapra przewalskii
CCTGAGGCTGAGAAAAACTGAGGGCAGGAGGAAAAGAGGGCGGCAGAGGACAAGATGGTTAGATGGCATCAGCGACTCAATGGACATGAGTGTGAGCAAACTATGGAAGATAGTGATGGACAGGGAAGCCTGGCATGCTGCAGTCCATGGGGTCGCAAAGAGTCGGGCACGACTGAGCGACTGAACACAATAGGCTTAGGCCTATCTGTGCCTCTGAAGTCCTCCCCACATCTCGTCCCCCTAAACTGCCTCTCTGGGGAGCCTGCCGGCTCCTCTTCGTTTATTCAGATTAAAGTATTAAGGCTGCAGCCCAGCGCAGACTTGCCCCCTTTCTCTACCTGGTACCCTTTCCACGGCCCCTGCTAAGGAAGCCTCCCTCACCCAGCCAGCCTCACGGGTCCTCTTTCCGTCACACAGGAGGCCAGGCAAACGATGATCCTGTAAACACAGAGGCACACCCGGTGCCCTGCAGACTCCGCTGGAAGGGAGGCCTGTCCTCAGAGCCTGCTTCGGGCATGGAGGGTGTGGAACCTTGCCAAGAACACTCGGCCCAGTTTAGAGGAAAAACAGAGACATTCAGAGGCTCTCTCTCCACTGGAAGCCTGTGCATTTCACGACTTACAGTGTATACCATGTGGTCTCTTCTAAACAGACTCTCACACATGTACAACCTGGCCCTTTACAAGAAAAATCTGCTGACTCCTGGTAGACAGCATAAAACAAACTCTTATTAAATCAAGCAGAGTCAACCGTATCACACATCGTGGTCCACATTCTGCCAGAACCTGCACCAACAAAAAATCCTGCTCACAGCCTAGCGAACAGCATCTACACACCCGCTTCACCCACCCCTCCAGCCCTAGCTCTCTGCTCACCCACACACCTAATGACCTACACAGGCCGATTCCCCTGAGATTTTTCTCAGGTCCCTCCTGTTGGAAGGACCCTCTCTGCCTTCGGCCCACGTATTCTTCAAGATTCCACCCCCTCCTCTGTCTATTTGCAGCCTTCAGGCGATCTCTATGGAGAGAACTGGGGCTATTCACCCATCTCTGTCTCCCTCTTGAACTCTTACCTCCGTAACTGGTACCCACTGCCTTGCATGCATCTTTCCCATACATTTTCCACTTTCAGATCTTTTCCACCTCTCCCCAGACTGGAAGCTCCCTGAGGGCAGGCGCCAGACGACTCTGAACTCCCTCACCTGAACTAATGAACGTTTCTAAAGTAAAAGAAGCCCAAGTATATACTTGCTGTGTGAACAGTTGATTCTGAAAATCTGTCTTCAAATTCCAAATTTTTCAGCTTCGCTTGAGAGGAAACAGATAAACAGAGAGGTTTGATGGCAGAGAGGGAGGGAGGGGGTAGAAGACGCGTCAGCGAGGGCCTGGCAGGGAGTGGGAGGAGGGCATCCTGGCCGAGCCACGGGATCAGGGTCTAGACAAGGGCGCAGGACCCAGCATCTTTTGCCAGGCGACGGGCGGATGGATTCAAGAGACGCCTAAGGTGAGAGATGCGAACAGACTGACCCCCCTCCCCACCCCCGGTAAATGAGAGGTACTGGGGGTTAGCAGAATGTGAGAGGGGAAGATCTGAAGCTCCAAGGATACCACTTTGGGGCAGCGTTTAGGATGACGGATTAGGAGAGTCGGTCTGGAGAAGCTTAACAGCCTGTCCTGAATGAGAGGCTGGCCACAGCAGTGGTGGGGGCAAGCCGGGAGGGGCCCTGCAGGGGCCGAAGGGGCAGGCCCGACCCCCGGGTGAGTGCGGGTGGAGCACACGGGGCCTCCGAAGTTTCCGATCTTCCAGTGGCTTTGGCCATACTGAGAGGTCAGACCCCAGCTCCGGACCAAACTGCATCATGTACTATCAGTTGCAAAACACATAGATTTCCAACCTGTGTAATGGAGAGACTGCCTCTCTGAATCTCATGGGCGTACCTGAGGGTCAACGCTCTCAAAGAAGTAGACAGGATTGTGGACACACTGCATTTTTTTTTGCTTTTGAAAAAGAAAGCTTACTTGATGTTTCTCCAACAACGGCTTTGCAGCTGAAAATATCTAAGCGAGGGAGAAAATACTCCCAGGTTTTCAGTTTCGAGTGAGGCATCGTTCAACATCTCAGCCTAAGATTTCTCGAAGCAGGTCATGGACCACCTGCATGGGCGTGACCCGTGATGCTTAGGAACACTGAAGTTTTTGACCTTAACCTACACGCAGCCAGTTTAACCAATGAAGACATAACAATCACGGAGAAGTGGTTAAAAATAAGCTGGCAGAATATGCCAATGGATTTCACACATCCACACACCCAGACTCTCCAAACATAAAATGGCGAGAGCATATTTTATCTCACACAGGTTATATGTTTACATGCATCTTCGTGATCTTCACAGCTGTAAAAGGTTAAATCAATGAGAAATGAAGTTCAGGCGAATGTGGGCAGCCTCAGAAGCAGCCTCGGGAGCAAAGTTTAAAAGCCACAGGTGTGAATTGCCTCCTTTATAAAACCCACTGAGAAACAAGCCACAAACCCAATGTGACCAATGAGCCGGCCAATAGTCAGTATCTAGCAATTACGACAACTGTCACTAACAAGTCAGGATCCACCACGTGAACAAGAGGCCTGGTCCCCCACTGCCACCAGGCTTCCTGAACCAACCTGACATGCCCAGAGGAAAACGACCCCAGCCACAAGCTCCCACCCCAGGACCCTCAGCCTAGAGCTGGCCCTTCTCTGCTGCGTCAGGGATTATGTCAGAGTTGCCATCCTCTAAATTATCTGTTGCTTCTATTTTCACCAAAGCATTTTTCTCCCTTTCCCCTTCTTAATGCTCTCTCCCCTCCCCCAGGAGCGAACCCACATGATCCAGAATTCAACCCTCAGCCCCCAGGGCACAGTGGGCTCAATGATGCCAACGCTAACGTGCCTCCCTTTCACTAGCCAAGTCCCCCTTTTCCTCCTTGTCCAGCACTCTTACCCAGACCTGCTATAAATCCCCCCTTAGGACCTGGCTGCCCATCTGCAAAGCAAAAAGCCAAGGGTAGGACAGCCAACCTGGAGCCTGGCACTAAGAAATACATACTCTCCAGGGAAGAAAACCAACTCTCTTTAGACAGAAATGTTTAACAAGCAGCAGGACATGGTCTACCCCAGCAAAGTGTCTACGTGCAACGGTGTCAGAAGTGGTGAGCGTGGACATCCGACGCATGTCACAGGCAGGGCCCCCCTTAGGCACAGCTCGGACTGAAGATGTGGGTCTTTATATCCCGGAGGCTTCCTTAATCACTTAAGCCTGAAATCTCACTCAAGCCGTCATCTGGGAGGTTGGGGGTGGGGTGGGGTGGTGTGTGTGGATGGACCATTATTCTTTCTCTAGTAAGCATTTCATCAGGAATAACAGCATAATCAACCACACTTGAACAGCACCTTAGCATCGCCAGAGCTCTTACAGCAATCTCATTTACTCCTCACAGAAACTCGAACGCACGTGCTGTCACTTAACAAATAAGGAAGTGGGCTCAGAAAAGCGACGTGACCGAGGGTCACAGAAACTGCCAGCAGAGACAAAGGGCCTTAAATCGAGTGCTCTATTTATTTAAAACACTCCAGCATGGCTATTTTTAAAACTGCAAGCAAAACCTCAACACAAGGCCAGATTTTTTTTTTCCTTGCTACTGAACTTGAACAAGAATCTTTAACAAAACATGAGCGTGAAAAAGCGTCAAAAGAGGCCAAAGAGTGAACCTAACCAGTTGCTCCCGCAGGCACGGGCCCACACACACCACAGCGACGACAGGCGGCTGAGCCTCGTCACCGGGGACACCGGCGGCCCCAAGTGATCGCAGGGTGCAGTGGGGCAGGGCCTCAGCTTCGTAGGGTGGTCCCACCCTTCTCCAGGCGAGGTCAGGGCGCAGGTGGGGGAGCGTGGACCCGAGGCAGCAGTGGCAGAAAGGCTGGCGCTGCTGCGTGCAGGTCAGCCGCTCAGCCGTGAACACTTCTCTGCGACCCCAAGGACTGCAGCACGCCAGGCCTCCCTGTCCATCCCCAGCTCCCGTTGCGGCCCCCCGTCGTGGAGGTGGTTCAGGCCACGGGTGCCAGACATGGGTGCCAGAGGGCGGCTTCCCCCAGAATGAGCACTCACACAGCTTCGTGTGCAAGATGTGCAACTAGGGCTTTGTATCTTTCCAAGTCACTCAAGAAACAGGAAATTCCCTTCATGTCAAATCTGTTTTGGGGGGGCGCTTCTGTGTGTGTGTGTGTGTGTATGTGTGTGCAGTGGTTAATCACACGGCATGAAGAAAATCCACCGAAGTGCGCAGGTGTGCTCGTAGCTGACATCATTTGTTGTGATTTTAAACGTTAACAGATTTTGCTTTAGAGCAAACTTTGGGTAAGTGGTATGTAACGCGAATCAAATGACTGCGGAATCTAAACTGATTCCACTTACTGAGCACCTACTTTAAAAAAAAAAAAAAGTAAGACACACCTTACCAACTGCTACGGCTACAAGGGCCTATGGGACAAGGTCAGTGACATTTTACTGGACCCTGAAATTCACTAGCAATTCAGAGAGGAGAAAATGAAGACCATCATCCTATATTAAGCCATTTTTTTTTTAATTATTTGGAAGAGGTCCTTCACCACCACTTACTAAACTAGATTTTAACAACTGCATCTTGGGGCAAGCCCTAAGTAAAGACCGCTTCTCTCAGGGCCACTTCCAACAGCATGACGGATTTCCTTGAACCACACGTTTCTCTTCCCCCTTCGAATTGAACTCCTCCATTCCCGACAGCGAGACGCCCACTCGCTCGGCTCGCCGGGGCCACTGCAGTTGCCTCTCAGCTGTCTAAGCCAGTGTATCCCTGAGCTATGCGGTCAGCCCGTCCTGTGCACAGCGGCCCTCCTCCAGCTTCCGGGAAGAGCAGCTGTCCGAGCCTTTCACCCCACAGCCCGCGGGGCTCCTCTACACGAGGCGGCTCTGATGACAAGCAAGGGTTAAACTCCCCATAGCTGAGTGTTAAGTCAAGGAGCTTATCTGTCGGCAAAAAAAAAAAAAAAGCGAAGAAAAGAAAAAAAATCCACCCAGAAGTTTAGGGGCTTAAAACCACCAGAGCCGGTTAGATGGTCCATTCAGGCTTCGTTCACCTGTCGGGCACTTTGGTGGGGATGATGGAAGGCTGGAACTTTTCTCCATGTGGCTAACGTGGGCTTCTTCACGTGGCAGCCGGATCCTGGAGGCACACACTCTCCAAAGGCAGGAAGCCGAAGCTGCCAGGGCTTTTAAAGACTAAACGTTGAGGGAGCCCAGTGTTCCTGCCTCTCATTCACAGGGCTGGCCAATTCCAGGGGAGGGGAGACACGCCACCTCGTGATGAGCAGGGGCGGTGACCCCAGCAGCCGCCCTGATCTTCCACGCGGTCTTCTCATGTTTTCTCAGAGAAGGATGTGTGCCTACAATCTCCTGGATTTAACCAGGGTCAGAATGAAATCTGCACTGAAGGTCACACAGCCAACTACCACGGTGGTCTGAAAACGGAGCACATTGCCAACTGGAACTTACTGAATGGATGGATACATTAGCCCAACTCGTTACCAGGTCAGAAAGCCCCCTCTACAATACCCAACCATCAACAGCCATATGGGGGCCCGAAAATGGAAAACAAACATGACCAGCGTACACTTCTCTGCCCGACATTTCAAAAGTAAAGATGGAATCTAAAGCTACGTAAGAAAATCTTTATGACCTCACACATTTCTACCTGTCCTGTCTTTAGGGATCTCAGCAGAGGCTAAGTATGCGACACAGAATTTAGGAAAGGAAATAAGAACTGCCTTTTGAGGGGAAAGGGAGTTTGAGATTAGCAGACACAAAGTACTATATCCTATGATGGATTATCAACAAGGTCCTACTGTATAGCACAGGGAACTATATTCAATATCCTGTGATAAACCACAATGAAAAACTATATGAAAGAGAATGTAAATACATATATAACCAAATCACTTACTGTACAGTAGAAATTAACACAACACTCTAGATTAATTCAATAAACAAAAAAATTCTAAGTGCCTTCCTATCATTTTTAAGAGCAATAAGGACAGCGTAAAGGGACAGAGTATATAATTAAATAGTTCATCCCACTAGGGGGATTGTAAGTAAAAAAATATGGGAGAGCCCTGTAAATGAATGAGCAGCTTTGCTTAACCATAAGCCCAAGCAGGCTTGCTTATCAACAAAACCAGGCCCCCAGAAGCACGGGCCATGCCCCAGACAACAAAACAACGGAGACACGCCGCCTGCCAGCGAGCTCAGTAAGTTAGGGATCCCTGAAACATGCTCTCTGCACACGTAAAAGACAGTGATTTGTGGAGCTGGCTTGACCACGCAGGGATAGTAAAACTCCCCTGCTCAGCCTGGAGGAGGAGCTGGTGATGGACGCATGATGTCCACTCAACAAAGAGGAAGGCGTTCTTCTCTCCCTCCGCCCTTCTCCTTCAATTATCCAACTGTATCCCTGGGAGTGCTCTCGGGGCCTGGCAGCCTCCTGTCCAGCCACCTGTGAGCCTCACAAGCATCCTACTCTACCCAATCACTTCCCATCTCTCACTCTGCCTCTCGCTGAATTCTTTCCTGCACTGAGACACAACAGACTGTGGTACTGGAGGCTCTTCAGAGCCCCTGCAACGACACCCAAATGGTCTGCAGAGGCACAGCTGGAGTGAGGAACCCTGTATTCATCTCAAAGGTGGTATCAGATGCTAAGTGCTCTTCCTCCAGAAAGTCAGAGGACCTGTACTTTTGAAAACAGCTACCTTTTCCCCTCTAGGCTCCAGAGAAACTGGATCAAAATTTGACTTTTTTAATCTACCAAGGTGCTTCCACGTGACCTATGGACAGGACACAGCCTCTGACGTGTAGGCGCTGGGGTCCGGGCTCATCTTCAATGCCCCAAGGACCTCCACCCACTCCCCTCTCTGCGCTTAGCGTCACTGTGATCCGCCTGGCTCCCCCGGCTCCCTTCGCGGGACCCCTGCGGGCAGGAGGGCAGGTTTCTTCTGCCTCGCGCTCTTCTACCCTCGCAGCTCACCCGTCAGACCCGGCCACAGTCAGCCACTGAGAGGGCTTCTCCTGACCACCCTTCTTCACGCAGGCCTCCCCGTCGCTCTCTCTGTCTCAGCTCCTCTTTACCTCCTTTGGCGCATTTATATGAAGGCTCACTTCATTTAGTGGGACCTTTTTACTATCAGCGTAACTAGAGTAACTGGAACATCAGCCTCCCAAGAGCGGTGGCCATGTTGCTGTCACAGAACACTTGAATCTCCAGAACTGCATCTGGAAGGTCAAAGGAATTCAGAAGGGTCACGAATCCTCCCTGACCTTCAGGTTCATAAAGGAAGCAACGACATGCAAACCACAAACCTTTCTGGAGTTAATTTTTTTTTTGCTAAAGGGAGGAAGCTGCATTAAAGAATTTTCTACCAGCTTCACCACTGAATTCTAGCTTATTCCACAGCTGTTACCTACAGACTTGGGTTTAGTAAATAGTTACTATTTAATCAGCTAAAGATTTGTTTTCTAGTCTCTAATTTCCAATAAATTTAACACTGCAAAATCGTAATACAGATAGAGATTTGTCTGGGGTAAAACACTATCCCTGATCTTATATTACATTTTAAGTATCTTAAAGGCATATAAGAAAAGTCTCATATATGAAAAAATCAGAAGTAATAAAATTATCTTCTATACCAGGGATGATGTCCAATCTATAACAAACTGCAGTCCTACGTTTGAAGTTGTAATTTGCTGACAATCTCATTTCAAGCACATCCAAAATTAGCAACTAATTCTTTACACATACTTTATTAATAGACTCCTGAAATCCAAAGATAAGAGAGAAGCACACACAGTGTGAAGTAGGGAAAACATATAAAAAGAAAAATAAAGGCTCATTTTAATACAGTTATCAGATAAACATAATCAATGAGGTTAACTCAATTCCTACATTTTTATCCTATTCAACAGCAAAAGACACAATATGTGCAATTACATAACTGTCGATAAAGTTACTTGATATAATCAACTGTACATCATGGTTTATAATTTGGTTTTCATACTTTACAGAGCTACAGGGTGACTTTTAAATTTTGACAACTGTTTGGAGTTAATGAAAATCAGAAAGAGCTTTCCCAGAAATACATCTAGGGGAAAGGCAGCCACTATTATAAAGTGATCTTGGTTTGGCCTTAAAAAAGAGGAGAATAAATCATTTTTGCTACGCACCAGAAACTAGAGCAACGTTATAAACTAACTATAGTTCAATTTTTTAAAAAATGGAGACTAAACCATCAAACCCTTGAAAGGCCTTGAAGTCCGAAGCTGCAGACACCTGTTAGTTCAGTGACTCATAAAATCTTTTCTAAGAAAACTTTTCATTGATTTTTTTTCACGGTTCTTCCATACAGTCCAGTAGAAAATTCATTAACCCTAAAAGGATAAGCACAAAACCCAGACAGCAGTAACAATTAAGATGAACCACAAACGTGTGCACGAACATTAAAGCAGATGACAGGTTTGCCGGGCACCCAACCCCTGAACACCTGTGAAGAACTTACATCTCCTTCAGACGGAATAATTATAAAAAGAACTCACACTGATTAAGCACTAATACACTACATGTGCTAAGAACTGTGCTAAACAGCTGGCACACATTCTATCCCACTGAATTCTAAAATCCGAAAATAATCTGATTCCAGACATGCTCCAAGGAAAAAAAGAGAATAAAATAGACACAGGGACTGGAAAGACAAAAGACAGATCACATGCTTTATTCAGAAAGAACGACTCAGATCCCTACTCTCAGCCTGTTTACAGCCTCGCTCTACAACAGTCCTCACCAGCTTGCCTGAACACCTGCTGAGTCCTTCCCAGGCAGGAAGAGGCAGGTCAGAATACTGCCAGCTGTAAGAGCAAGAGAGATGGGGAATCAGCACAAGCAGCAGGCTAGTCCCGAAGACCACGGGCGTCTTGAGAGCGTTAATGCGGATGCAAAATGTATTACATGTCTTATTAAGCCCTGATGGCATCATTAAGAAAAACTTCCGTAAAGAATGACTACATTATACCATAATCCTTTGCTGTGCGGGTAACAGTCAAGGACAAACAAGACAAGCATGGAGCTATGCTTGGAATGCTCTCCTTAAGACGCGTGAAAAGGAGTGACGAGCGTGCGGACTGTCCTTGCAGAGCCCACCTGTAAGACTCCCGGAGCAGCTGGGGTGAACACTCCCTGTGCTGGATGCGGTGGGCTTCCCATGTGGCCCAAGGAGTGAAGAATCCACCTGCCAACATAGGAGGCTCAAGAGTATGGGTTTGATCCCTGGGTTGGGAAGATTCCCTGCAGTAAGAAATGGCAACCCACTCCAGAATTCCTGCCTGGAAAACTCCATGGATAGAAAAGCCTGGTGGGCTACAGTCCACGGGGTCACCAAGTGTCGGATGCGACTGGACACACGCACGCACCGGGTGGAGCAGACAGCCGTGGTCTGGGCATCAGGCCTCCTGGCATCAGAGCTCTGCGGCCCTCTCCCTGTGTGCCTTTGGACAAGCCGTACGCTTGCTTGTTTAAAAAATGAGACACTGGTGCAGCTAACCTTAAAATCCTTTTGCATTTTTAATATTCTGCTTTTAAACATTACAGGGAAGAAAGAACTTTTTACCACTTTTCTGAAATTCATGAAGGCTTGATGCCTTGTCAACACTTCCAAGAAGTGGAGTTTTCAAAACCACAAAAATGCACTCAGTTAATATTTACAGAAGGAAGATAACTTTCGTTCCCTGGAGAAAAGTCACATTTGCAGGTAAGATCTAACAGGGCAGACCGGTCTTGCCTGTCTAGAATTGGAACCCCACTTTCACTTGCTTGCTGCAGTTTGAAACGGGGGAGAAAATTATTGCTTTTCATTTCGAAGCAATTTGGGGGAAGAAATTTTTCTCCATGTAAGTTGCAAATATCCAACTTGAACGCAACTTAACACATAGGCCTCCTTGGAAAGGAAATTTACCTTGTGGACTAAGCCACAAAAGGACACTCCACTTCCAGCATGAGCACCACACAGACAAATGTATATTTGGAGGGGGGTGATAAGAACATAGAAGAATAAATGCACTAAATCAGTATTTACACCAGGGGTGATTGATTAACTCCAAGCCGAGATTAAGGTGGTCACTAGCATTAACTTCTTAAACTAGTCGTTCTCAACCCTGGCTGCACATCAGAGTCACCTGGGTGCCATCCCCCACTCCCAATAATCACCCACTCCCAGCCATGGGGTTCTTTAATGAGCTGGATAATCGAATCAATGACATTCTCCTTATCCCCCACTCCCAATAATCACCCACTCCCAGCCATGGGGTTCTTTAATGAGCTGGATAATCGAATCAATGACATTCTCCTTACCAAATCGGCATCATCCTTGGCAGATTTCATTCTGTTAGGAGTCTGCCTATGAATAGGCAGAAAGAGCAATACATTAAAAGAAAATGGAAAAATCTGATGGCCAGTGGCTTGTGCTGGACAGAAGGTTAACGTTAATACTTAATTCTTCCTGCTGTGTTGAACTATTTAAACCCTATTCTGAATGCAGGGTGTGGAGAGAAAGGAAAAAAAAAAAAAAGAGGCCCTCAATAGGCCTGGAAATGCTTCTGAGAACCTAGGATGATTTTCTGAGTTGTGAAGCAATGGCTTTTTAAGCTGCTATCCTGCAGATAAAGACCTTTTAGTCCTGTCCCAGCCGCAACACGATCGACCTTCCCTGCCCCTCCACCACCAACCTGCCCCCCTCCGCCCCAACCCCCGCTTCAGGGAAGTCTTCCCGCATCTGTTTTGCTTGGCAACACGCACCAGCATTCCAACACAGGCCACCTGGCCACGGAGGCAAGGTTGCGACAGATTCATGTGGCAAAATAAGAAACCTGCTCAAAAGGAAAAACTATCTGCACGGAGGGTTCTGGGCGCACAGATCAGCGGACTGCAGGGCTCCACTCCCTAAGGGAGGCGCCTCCGAACCACTTGGTACCCTGCCCCTGACCCCTTCTTCCTGGTCCTGAGGCTGAGACACTGTTCCCAGGCCTGCTCTCTCTAATGGAACTTTCCACTCCCTGAGGCCTCGGTCGGCTTCTCCAAACCCAGCACCTCTGCACAGGCCTGAGGAGGTCGGTTCCGAGAAACGAGGAGAAATTGGCAGGGGCCACTTTCTGATGCCTTAGGCAGGACATCAACACAAAACACTGGCGCTTGGTATTATTTCCCTTTGTTTCAACCCACGTTATCAGGGAAACTGTCACTGGGACAAAGGAGCATCAATTTCCTTAGCTCTCCCGGGCTCACGTCTTCTCCCTGCACCGAGGCTGTGACCGAGTTGTAAGGCCTCTGTCCATCACGGAAGCACACGATGAACCAGAGGGCAAAAACAATGACCTCAGAAACCAGGGAAACAGATGCAGCAAGCCCCGCTCCTGGACACAGCTTCTGGAAGGCCTGCCTCTCTCTGGGGGTGAGGCCTGCAGGCTAAACGAGCTATTTTAAACGCTGCGGATCTGCTCTGCAGCCCACACATTATTCATCAATGGACAATATGCCTTACAATAAATGCAATCTGCAAGTCAGGAGCTGACTGCCGGGTGCAAAAGTGCAAAAAATAGACCCACCCACATCCTGCCGTGACACCGGCAGCAGAAAGCCTCTTGAAAGAACACTGGCTTGAGGAGAAGAAACGCGTCCCATTTTCCAGGCCCTGCACCAACTACCGCAGCAACGGTCTCTGGCACCAAGGTCTGACGGTCTGAGAACCGAGGCTGGACTAACGAGCCTGAGAAAACACATGACTGTTCCGAGGTTCTGGAAGAGGAAACGCAGCCAAGGCCCGGGCTCTGCTCACCCTCTAAGGGGACGGGCGCAGCTCTAAGGCCTCCCTCTTTCCGCCTGCAGCCCCCGTACAGGAGCCAGTGCGGGCCCGGAGGATGTAAACAGGATCGCACCTGCCGTCAGCAGCCTCCTCCCTCTGCAAGCCACCCACGCCGCCACCACGGGCTTCGAGGCCTGGACATCCTGGCCCTCGGCACCCACTTCAGCCCTGTTCACCTCCACACCCGTCCTCCTACCTCCAGCCAGGTGCTGGCAGAATAGGTCTGGGAAGGCAGGCAGGTAGGAAAGAAAGGGATTCACTCAACTCCACATTTGATGGCAAGAGAGGAATTATTCATGCTGATCACACGCCCCGTCCCCCACCACCCCACCCCGCCACCAATTCTTCAACAAACATTCACATTAAGAAACAACAGGTTGAAACTTGCTAACTGTGATCAAGGAATTAAAATTCTTGGGCAAATACAGAAATCACACCACTGGTGGTTTCTACCTTCAGTCTTTCAAAACATGGTTCCTCCCGCTGACCCACTGAGACAAGTCCTGGTCATCTTTCCAGATCTGGCTCCGATCTTCCCCTTCCATGACATCACTTCTGTCCATCGTGACCCAGAGCGCCCTGTCCTGTGTGTAAGCATGCCTTAATGGTTGGACTCTAAGAGGCCGGGAAGACTGGTCTGCAGAACTTTCTGTTCAGCGGATAGGACAGCTCTGATGAGGCACGTGTGCCCAGCAGAAGCACTGACTCAGGAGACCCGACGCAAAGCAAGCACTGGTACCCGCCACCGGCAGCGGGCGACAGGCTGCTCACAGCGCTCCACATGCTGCACAGTCAAAGATAATTACTGCACGCTTGCGAGACACAAAGAATATTCTCAAGTGTGAAAATAACACCCTCAGTTTCCTCATCTTTTAAACTGGAAGGGTTAGGGTTCAGGTCTACGTAATTCTTAAGGAAACTAACATCTCTAAGTTGATAAACATAAAACAAAAACCGACCCTTGCTGTATATGCCTATCAGAGGAAAGTGCCAGACTGCAGGGTACAGGAGCATTGCCTGCTGATATCATTTCAACCGAGGGTGTAGGCAGGCCTTTAAGCACACTGTGTTTATATGAAACTATTTTCAGCACTTTGTCCTTTGCTACAGCATCTGGGTATCCTCATAATATATATGAGAACGTGCAGATTATTATATCAGGATTTAAAAACAATGGCTTCTACTATAAAAGACAGAAAGTGAAAAAAGTGAAAGTTAGTTGCTCAGTTGTGCCCGACTCTTTGCGACCTTGTGGACTATAGCCCACCAGGCTCCTCTGTCCACAGAACTCTCCAGGCAAGAACACTGGAGTGGGTTGCCATGTCCTTATTCAGGGGATCTTCCCAACCCAGGGATTGAAGCTGGGTCCCCTGCATTGCAGGCAGATTCTCTACCATTTGAGACAAGAGGTTAACAAACTTAAATACTGAAATTACATGAAAGTGTTTACAGTTATACTACAATTAGGCATCTCTTTTTTCAAGTGGAAAACTGTGATCACTGAGTGCACACTGAATAGATACTAAGCTTAAGGTGCTTTTACTCTTGAGAAAGATACTATAAAGAACCCAGAACGAGGCTGTTGCAGTGTTCAGCCCAGCCCAACTCCTTAGGAAAGTTGAGTCCCATAATGGACCTTCTAGCCTGAAAACCTCCCTGCTTTGAAGACACACTAGGGTTTTCGGCTAGAGCTTAGGACACGTGTTTCAGTTTTTCTACTCCATCTTGACTTTTCTACTCAGCTCAGGTTTAAAACAATCAGCCCACAGCAGCTTTTCTGTCCTCCTTGAACAGTCAAATACCTAGCCAGATATTTTAAAAGAAAATGGAAAAAAAAAAAAAAAAACCCTCAACAAGTATGATAATGAAGCTTTAAAAAGTCACTCAAGGAGCTGGATGAGTTATGACATATGTGGGTCATTAAACGTATTTTAAAAGTTTGTCAGTTCTGGATTATCCCACAGAGAATAAGAATAAAGAACTATACATCTATCAAACTATTTGAATCCTCACATACCTACTATAATCACATCCCTACCCTGTCGGAACCTCCCAGAAAAAGGTAAGCAACAAAAGATCATGGATTAAAAGCAGATTCCTCAGAGTTATTAGATGAGAGATGTAGATGCCACCTAACTTGCCCTGATGTATAAAAATGAAGGCCCCAAAGAAGGCTATGTAAATTCTGAAAGGCACATTCACCTGGGGAAACGCTGGTCTTTTCCCCTCGGAGGGACTTTCTGCTTACCATGTATAGGTCATAATACTCAGTACTGAAATAAACAAGTTGTTTCAAAGAACAGACAGTTGGGGCAGACACCTGAAGGAACCAAAGCCAAGTTTTTGAACACTAAGTGTGCCCACAGGGGGCTTCCCTTGTAGCTCAGTGGGTAAAGAATCTGCCTGCAATGCAGGAGAACCGAGTTCAGTTCCTGGGTCTGGAAGGTCCCCTGGAGAAGGAAATGGCAACCCACTCCAGTATTCTTGCCTGGGAAATCCCATGGAGAGAGGAGCCTAGAGGGCTACAGTCCCTGGGGTCACAAGAGTTGGTCAAGGCTTAGCGGCTAAACCACAAGTGTGGCCACAACAGTCAAACCAGAGAAAGCAGGGTCCCTTTCAACTCAACTGATGATACTTCCACGACCTTTCCCTTCCCTTGAAGCAGTCTAGTCCAAGTGTCAGAACAGCCTTTGGTTCTAAAACGATCAGGGTATAAAAAGCAGGCTTCGTGAAATTCAATCTACTTCATCCTGCAGCCTGAAGACTACACTTCCCGTTAAGATGTGGTGATGCCTGGAGACCCCTGAGGTGTCCATTCAGGACACAGCACACAACAGGCGAGACACTGACCATTTCACTCAGGCCCACCCATGCAGCCCACTATTCCCCTGCCACTCCCTCTTGCCCAAGGAAGCTATAGCGAGATAAATAAATAAAACCGAGAGATTTTAAAAAGGAAAATCCACTGGAAACGTCATGCATCCGCGATGCATTTTGTGTCGAGATTACTTCTAAAAATCTTTCCACCATCTCCATCTGCCCAGAAAAAATCACCAAGCTCCTAAACGACACATAGCGCATATTTTTAACACTCTGTCCTCGCAGGCCTTTTTCACCTTAAACTGGCGCTGGCTGTACATAGGGGGTAGAACGCTGTCCTCTCTTGTGGAGGATATGGAATATTATGCGGCCTGGTATGAATCAAGGGAACTGGGTGATTGCAGACAGGTTACCAAACCTCTCAGTAATCACCAGCCAGTTGTGGAGTGGGCTTCCTGAGCTGCTTTTGGCATTCAGAATGGAAACTTAGATATGCTGGTATTCGAGCATTCAAGCAACAGTTTCAACACCTTCTATGAATTCCTGCTTTTTCCTCATTTTTTGCAAATGTCTTAGAGTTAAAAAAGGACAATGTATTTAGGGAATTGATGCATCTCAGCATTCAGGCAGTTGATTACTTTTATTAAAAAAAAACTGCACAGACTCCTATTCAGAATTTTTACCTATAAAATCTGAGCTATGGGAAAAGTGACTATTTAGATTAGCCTCAATTAATTTTAAACTATCAACTATACAGAGACACCCAATTCTTACATGGAGTAAATGTCTTCTGGAGTTGTGAACTTTTGTGTAGAGATAACAATTTTCTTATTAGCACGTATTATAAAATTGTATTTTTAGATCAATGCCAAAGAACTCTGCCTCCAAGCTTAGCCAAGAGAAGCAGCTGCAGCATTTATGAAAAACCCTCTAAAAGGCAGTATCCAATAAGGCCTATTCCCAAATACTGCCCTCATTTGTAAACCACACAACGTGGAAATTTTGTACAGATAACATTAGACTCCTGCTCAAAAGCCACAGCCAATAAGAAAGAAAGACAACTGGAAACATGGCCTGGTTAAAAAAAAAAAAAATAATATATATACACACACACACACACACACACACGCACACGCACACACACACACGCGCGCACGCACACACACACACACACACACACACACGCACGCACACATATATAGCCAAAATGACATGACAAACCAACAACATGTCTGAAGTACCAGCAGATATAACTACATTTAAGTTTCAAAATTCAATCGTGCAAACACAACTGAAGGTCCTGTTGTCTGAGGCAGAGCTGACAAATGAACTGCAGTCTCTTCAAGGCCTGTACCACTGCAGGGCACTGTGAAGGCCTTGTGATGCTGATAATCCGAGGGGCAGACACTAGGGAAGACTGAGATAGCAGTACACAGGAGATCAAAGCCAGTTACCAAAGCAAACAATTCCAGGTATTCCTTAAATCTCTGTGGCCCTGTGTCTAACGCCCTGTGATCAAAAACTGACTGTTCACAGCAACCGAATTACCTCCCTTGGGGAACAATTTGTACCTTACAGAGACGTGGGTAACAAAGGAAAAGACCAACACATCACCTCATTGAAACCTCACCCTGAATCCATGAGTTGGGTGTTTTTAGCCTCCTTTTTCACTGACAAGGCAGAATGCTCAGAGAGGGAGTCTCACTTCCTGGGGCGTGCCAGGAATCTGCAGAGCCCAGTCCACTAGGCCAGTGCTCCGAGGCACCCATCGAGGCCGCCATCTCCAAAATCTTCAGCATTAAAATGTCACATCACAGAGAGCACTGAGCTGCTATACAGGGTTTTTATGTGCAAAGATATAAACATATTTTCAAAATTCCCATTCTACATAGATACAGAAAATGGCAGCTAGAATGCGATACTGTCTTCAGTGCGTGTCGCTATCACCCCCAATGGCGGTATCACATGCCCCTCACTGGAGACAGTAAACCAACAGCGTTGCCACATGATGGTGGGGGCTGAGCCAGCCAGGCGGATGGCATATTCAGTGAGATAAAGGCCGGCCCTGATCAAACTGAAGTGCCACAGAGATGGGAGTGTCACCCACAAGCCCTTTGTGTTTCTGTGTGTACACACCTACACATTATCACGTACACTTTTCACTAATCCCTTTAAGGTGAAATTTCAAGTTACATAATCCTGGAACACAGCTACATACAACCACGTTGAGAGAGACAGCTGAAAAGAAAAATTCACAGAACGTGATCAGAGACCAAGTCAATGAAAGGACTTCCAGCTATTTTTTAATCCACTACATTGCAGTGGTGGTGAAGAATCTGCCTGCAATGCAGGAGACCCGGCTTTGATCTCTGGGTTGGGAAGATCCCCTGGAGAAGGGAATGGCTACCTGCTCTAGGATTCTTGCCTGAAGAATCCCATAGACAGAGGAGCCTGGCGGGCTACAGCCCATGGGGTCGCAAAGAGCCAGACACGACTGAAGGACTAACGCTTGTACATATTTTCCTAGAATTAATTTTTTAAGGTAAAAAGACACCAACTAATACTAATGTCAAAAATGTTCTGTAGAGTCAAACCACCCTGTCTAAACGAAATCTAAACTAAAACTCTCCCCCAACAAAAAGAGCTTGGGTATTCCTCTGCCATTTAGTAAAAGGAATTGGGAATCACAGAAGATTGCCATGCCGCTTCGGTGACATGAGTATCCATGGGAAGGGCACAAGGGGAAATTCAGAGAACCTAGAAAGGAGTAGAGAAAGAATGCTCTCTCCCTGTAGCGTATGGAGTGGGCGTCCAAAGAAGTGTTCTGCACCCCTGCCCGGCTCTTTGATCTCTGTTTACATTTTGAATTCTGTGTCAGCAAAAAACAGAGAGTCCCAGAAACTTTCCAAGGACTCAGTGTGATGTTATACACACGGTGGACCTTAAACACTTAATGACATTATTAATGGGATTAGAAAACCGGCTCCTGAAACTTGTAGTATGCAGAGCCAAGCAGTTACTATGCACGAAAGCATCGTGCAACGGCACAGAAACCCCTGATAAACAGGATCCCTCTTCCTCAGAGTCACTATGCAGTTTCAGGAACCTTAACCCAACCAAGGAACCCAACTAAGGAACCCAAAACACTAATCTAAAAAAATAACTAAATTACTCACTAAATAACCATTAAAATGCTACAAAGTAAACTGGTAAGGTATAAGCATTTTGAAATATTGTAACATTGTAACTGATAACTCTAAAAAATCAATTCTGTCTTACTTCACAGACTGGGTAGAAAGAAAAAAAAAAATCAAGGATCACAAGAGGTTCCCGGAATCTGATTAGCATTTTTTTTTTTTTACAATCATGTTGCATTTTAAATTTATTCATGACAGTCATGACAGGATGTCTGGGAGGCACTGAGCAAAGTTTTCAACAAAATAGCCTTGTAGTAAGGTCTAAGGCAGGGATCGTGACATCTGAGCACATTCGCAAAAGGAATCTTGAAAGGTTTTCCCCATCAAGATTTTGGACATCATTCAAAAGACCTGACTGTAATCGATTTTTCATGTAAACTAATAATGAAATGCCCTCTGTCCAAAGCAGCAGATATTTGAAACGTCAAAAGAGCTTGGTGGCGGCCAGACTGTAGACGCCCAAGTGAATGTTTTCTCTCAAGATAAATAAGGCCGAGGCAGCTGCTGCCTACACTTAACACCCCTGCCCATTTGAAACACGTACAAAGTGTTGAATGGAGCCGACAGTTTTGTTATGAGACAAGTTTTGTTTTTGCTTCTCAAAGAAGCAAGTTTTCACTTAAAAGAAAAAGCCAGCTTCCTACCAACCCTTCACAAATTTATAGAAGTGAACAAAAATACAAACTCGAAAACAAAAACTACTATGCTTTAAATGGAACTTACTTTCCACAAAAAGCTCTTTATTCTAGAACTTGCATTTCCAAATGTGAAGAAATTTTACTTTCCATTCTAACAGCCCTTGAAAGTTAGAATGGCCCTTGCATGTAAATTACACACAGTGTTTGGTATGTTCCACTTGTTTTTTTAATCCCAGGAGAAACGTCAAGCCAAATGAGACTGTAATTACAAAAATCCATTTGTCCTCAACACCTAACTGATTTAAAAGTCTGATAAGCTGTCAAAACTTAGGATATGCATGTTGTCAATATTCATGTGGTAGGTGGTCCAAATTCAGCATGATAATATGCTGTCCAAAGAAGACTACACCTGTTGTGATGGTGCTTCCTTGGGCTGAAGGTTAGATGCTATTATCAGAATTTTGTTGAAATCTGTACCACTGTATAAAAATGGTATTGGTTCAGACCAAAAGTATAGCATTTCCTAATGAAAGGACTAGAGATAATAAAAGAAAAGGGTGTATAAAAGGGAAAAGAAGAAGAAACAGTTACATTAACAGTTATCAAGTTATATTAACAGGAAAAATACATTGACATTTAGCACCTGATTATATGCCTTCAAAATGGTGAAAGACAGCGATGGATCAGTGATAAAACTTACTCATAAGGCAAAAAGTATTTCTCGACACAAAATAATAAAAGATGATACGGTTCCACAGCCACACTCAGTCATCCACTTTGAAAAGTCGCAATTCACAACTGAAACCAAACACAAAGTCTCCTAGACATTTCACTGCTGTATCCCGAAATCCAGCCATCAGAGGAAATTCAAGGAGAACAACCCCAAGTCAGAAAACAAGGAGCCTGTCCTTTGAAAAAAAAATAAAGCAGGTGGCCAGTGATCAGTAGTAAAAGAAAGCTCACTGATGAGACTCTGCATCCCATGGCCAACTATGAAAGCTGCGGTGTCATTGTTTGCCTGGGGGAGCTAGCAGCTGTCTGTCTGTCTGTCTGTCTGTCTGTACTCCATTTCACTGAAAGGGAGAGAGCAAGACCACAGGAGCAATGAAGGCCAAAACCTGTCGCTGGGCTTCTGTTTCCACAGCTGGAGGCTGGGCACTTGGCTATTCTATATACAGCAGCCCAGCTTAGACACTCAAGTGGGCAGTGTTAGACTGCAGGGCTGTGCAATCTGACCGTTAACAAGTCCCCCATCAGTTTCCCCTCGCCTTGGCCCTGCCGGCCAATCTGCTTCAAAACACATTTCCTCCCGGCCCACAACTGTGGCTACCTTTGTTCACTATTACTTACTGGGACCAAAAGAAAAAAAAAAACCCACAAAGACAATACGTTATACAACCAGGGCCGGCCCTGTGCAGCTTAAAGGTCATTAGGAAGAATGGGTCCAACCTGACATATGCTTAATTATGAAGAAACCCAGCAGAGAAGTTTACCCTGCTATTCTCTCACCTGGATTAGAACGGATTATTTTTTACATGCGAGCATAGTCACAGCCTGTATCTGCAAACAGTTTTAACACATTTCCAATGTCAACATGCTGGGGCACTGCACATTAACTTAAAAAGTAATGACATCTTAAAAGCTCTTTTATTGAGAAGGTAGGGAAGTGGGGGGAAAGGGTTGTCCGGATTTTTCAAAACAGAGTTATGTGACTTTGAAGACCTAAGGCTACAATATTTTCTAAAATCAGCTAACTAGTTTCATGGACTTCTACCAAAGACGGGACCACAAACCGTGGACCCAGAACCCAGCGAAACACTCTTAAGTTACTCTGGCCCGAAGCAGGGAAAGTCCCAGAAGGGAGGAGGATGTTGTTTATTTTAATTCCGCTGCAGAATACGCCTGCTGGGCTAGAATCGGCCCCTTCCTCCAGCGGACACACGGCATCACAGGCTCACTTACCGGGGCGCCGGCTCCCGTGGCAGCCGGGCCGGCCGCGGCGGCGTCCTCCTCGGGACTCTGGGGGGCTTCCTCGGGCCCCCGAGTCACGAGGATTCGGAAGTGCTGCTGCCCCGCGTTTGGATCCTGCCTGATCTTAAACGTGCAGCCCTGGCCTTGTGGCGACCTCTCGGCCGCCGCGTCGGTCCTGTGGGCGTCGGGAGCCACCCTGCGGCCCCGCGGCGGCGCCTCCGGGTCCGGGTGGCCGCGCTCCTCCGGGGGACTCCCGCGCTCGGCCCGGGGCTGCGTGGGGTACGAGCTGCTCCTCTCCAGACGGATTCGGGGATACCTCACCAACCTGTCCCCCTTGGTGCCGGTGAAGCCGAAGTTGAAGTCGCCGCCCGGCGCGGGCCCGCTGCCACCGGCTGGCGGCTGCTGCAGCTGGAAGACGAAGCAGCGCTTCCCGGAGCTTCCAGAAGTGTCTGGAACGTGCTGCAAGGACCAGCGCCTGGGCTCAGGCGCCGCCGCCGCGGGGCCAGCCTGGCCCTCGGCCCCCGAGGGCGTCAGCTTCACCGGGCGCACATCGGCGCTGGACGCGCGGTGCTGGCCGCGCACGGCTGGCGGCTCGGCCTCCTCGCGGCCGTCGGGGCCCGGCGCTCGGCGCC
>SJYF01000661.1:458406-503638 GCA_006410515.1 Procapra przewalskii
TGATGGCTACTCCATTTCTTCTGAGGGATTCCTGCCAGCAGTAGTAGATATAATGGTCATCTGAGTTAAATTCACCCATTCCAGTCCATTTTAGTTTGCTGATTCCTAGAATGTCGACGTTCACCTTTGCCATCTCATTTGACCACTTCCAATTTGCCTTGATTCATGGACCTGACATTCCAGGTTCCTATGCAATATTGCTCTTTATAGCATCGGATCTTGCTTCTATCACCAGTCACATGCACAGCTGGGTATTGTTTTTGCTTTGCCTCCATCCCTTCATTCTTTCTAGAGTTATTTCTCCACTGATCTCCAGTAGCACACTGGGCACCTAATGACCTGGGGAGTTCCTCTTTTGGTATCCTATCATTTTGCCTTTTCATACTGAACAGTATGAGAAGACACGAAAGCATATCTTCTGAAAATGTAGTTTAAAAACCCGTCACAGCACATGCACATCCTCAAATCCCAAGCACATAAACAGCAACTTTTCAACCACCTGAGTGCTCACAAAGTGTGGAGGGTTTCACCGCCTCATATGAGTGAATGGCCAAAAGTAGTGATCCATGAAGAGGTGTTTTAAATGTGGATTTCTCTGATTAGAAATGGCACAAGAAAGTTAAGGCCACTTTGGATCATTTTCTCACGGCATATAGTAGTCCCGTCTCTTAATATGCAGTAAACGTTACAGGCATCATGGAAATCTTTGGCCAAATGAGATCACTGTTTCAAATACTACAATTACACATGCCATTAATTTCAAACTCCCATATGACAGCTCAGAGGTACTTTTAATCACTTTCTTCAACTTTTATATGAATAGTCATGTTTGTTACCTTCCCATGACTAGTCCAGCATAAAGTGGTGGGTAATAACCTGGACCCCTAAGACCCTTACCTCAAGGACTGGGGAAGCTATAACCATAGGAAAGTGTACAAAACTGTAACCAAAGGAGTAGGTACTCGTATTCAGACCAAAAATACAGAGAGCTCAAGTTCACCTCATATAAACTTTAAATCGTCCTTAAAGGCTCTGGCTGAATAAAACCTATGTATGAATCATTTCCTCATTATCTCTTATCACAACCCCACAGACACTGTTTCGTGAACAGATATTTGTAAAACAAAAAAAAGTGATTTTAAACATATACACACAATAAAAGAAGTCGTACTCTTGTTACTTAAAAGAGCATTTGGTCTTTGTCAATAAATTATTTGTGTGTATTTAATTCATTAAAAAAAAAGGTCCCAGAAAAATGTCCAATGGGAAATAAATATACTCACAGGACAATACAGAATCAGCATAACATATGCCTGCTTTCAAATTTACCACACAACTGAATTCATATTTCATCTTCAGCTTTCACTGATGTTAAATATTTATGTAGGTATGCTACTTACTTATGTAACTGGAATAATTAACATAACCCTAAAGCTGTAGGTTTTCAAAGACCAAGTTATGCCTAATATAGTTGTAAATTCCCTTGGCAAATGCTCCACCAAATTCATTCTTGCCTAGAGAAGTGTTATCAGCTGGAAAATATTCATGTGAAATGTTTAGCACCAAGAGTAATGAACTAGTAGCAGAAGTGAAGGGGCAGGAATTCCAAGAGGTTGTTCGGGCAGGAACTCTGCAGGTGGGGCAAACATGTCAGTGGGAGAGAAGCATAAAGGAGTCTCAAGGAAGAGTTCACCATGCAAGGCTCTCCCATGTCACCGTCAAAGAGGAGAGCCCCGTCCCCTGCCGGCAAGAGAATCCGGGCTGGTTGATAGCAGGCTCGAATCTAAGGGGTTCTATGGGTCCTAAAGAACTGTGGGACCTAAATGCTCAATCTTCCCCAAAGAAGATCTTTGAAAACCAGAGTCCGATCCTACTATTTAAGCAGCATGTTGGGCTTCCCAGGTGGCGCCAATGGTAAAAAATCCACCTGCCAATGCAGGAAACCTAAGAGACTCGGGTTTGATCCCTGGGTTGGGACGATCCCCTGGAGCGGGGCATGGGAACCCACTCCATTGTTCTTGCCTGGAGAATCCCATGGACAGAGGACAGAGTCGGACACGACTGAGCGTCTGAGCACACCATAAGCAACCTGTGCTCTATACTCTAGCAGAAAGAGAGAGGAAATGTGTTCAACCTGGGGACTGTCCAGGCCAGAGAAGGCAGTCCACACGGGGCATGGGGAGAGCCACCACATAAGAAGTCCTGCGTCACAAAGAATGTGAATCCTATGACAAATGAGGACGTTGCTACGATTTATCGTGGAAACATTTCTTTAAATCCAAGTATAGTTTTGGGGCTTTCCTGGTGGCTCACAAGTAAAGAAGCCGCCGGCTAATGCAGGAGGTGTGGGTTCCGTCCCTGGGAGGGGAAGATCCCCTAGAGGAAGAAATGACAAAACCACTCCAGTCTTCTTGCCTGGAAGATCCCATGGACAGAGGAGCCTGGTGGATTACAGTCCACGGGTTGCAAAGACTCAGACAAGACTTAGCAGCTAAACAACAACAACGATAGTTGCCAACACAATGATAGATGTTGTGTTAATTTCTGGGGTACAGCAAAGGGATTCAGTTATAAAACATACAACAGTTTGCCTCTGTTAATCCCCAACTCCCAATCCATCCCTCCACAACCCACCCTTCATAACCACAGATGTGTATCACTGAAACATTCAAATATTCCCCGTAAGGGCCTCCTCCCACTTCTTAGAACAGTCTCCTGTCCACCTCTTGCCAGAGACCTGTGGAAGGCTTATTCATTCTTATGCTCATCTGGCAGGACCTATGCTCTGGTGGTGTTTGCTCACAGTAATGATTAACTACAACAATCTAGAACACCTCCGCATACCCTCCCTGTCATACGTGCACTCAGCCAAGGCCTCCGCTACGATGCGGACGTGTGGCTGCCAGCGCCCAGCGTCACCGCAGCAGCCGGGCTCCCTGTAGAAGGCCTGCCGACATGAGGAATTCCTGCGAAGACATTCTCACCACGTGCATGCGTCAGGGCTGCCTGATGGGCTGGGCCCAAGCCCCTAGCTTCTGATGCGGATCTGAGGCTCGACCTGATAACCTGCGGTTCTAACAACTTGCTCGCCTGGCACCCCAGATTGGGAAGCACAGAGATTCTGCCTTGTCCTCCTTCCCTCTCCAGGACCCAAGGCAAGGAGCCCATTGAACTCAGTGCCTCTGTCTGTCTCCAAGCCTTCACTCCCGAGAGGACGGGCGGAGTGGACAGACAGCCTCCTCTCAGCTGGGCACCGAGGGCTCTGCCTGTCCTGCTGGGCATCCCCTGGCCTCTGGGCACTGCCCACATTTCCTGGAGTCACAGGAAGGGCAACTTACAAGGCCGACCCGTAATTACAATTTACAGTCGGCGCTGCGTTGTTTTGTTCTGTTCGATGTGGTGGGGCGGGAGCTGAGTGAAGGCAAGTCAGTTCTTGTCCATTTTTAAGAACCACCCCCTTGTAATAAGAGCACAGTTGCAAGTGCCCTGTAATTATAACAGCTCACCAGGAACCCCGCTCTAAAGGAAACAGGGCGGACCTCCCTTGCAATCCAGTGGCTGGGAATCTGCCTGCCAGTGCAGGGGACATGGGTTTGATTCCTGCTCCGGAAGGACCCCGCATGCCTCGGGGCAACCAAGCCCGAGCGCCACAACTACCGCTCCCTCTCTCTAGAGCCTTCCAGCGGCAACGTCACCCTAAAGCCTGTGCTCTACAACAAGAGAAAGCCCTGCAGAGAGAAGCCCACGCTCTGCAACTAAAGAGCGGCCCCCACTCACCATAAGTAGAGAAAGCCCGCGTGCAGCATCGGAGACCCAGCACAGCTAACAGTAAATAAACACATGCTTTTAAAAAATAAAGGAAATGAGCCAAGGGGACAAATTCTGAGGCGCGACCCCTCATCAGTTTGTTCTGAGTCCGGTGGACAGTGATACCCACTCATTTAAAAGTCAAACCAACTCAAACTTCTCGCAAAGATTCATTCGTCAGACGTTCCTGGCGGTCCAGTGGTGAAGACTCTGAGCTTCCAACGCAGAGGGCTCAGCTTGGATCCCTGGTCAGGAACTAGACCCCACCTGCAGCACCACACACACACACACACACACACACACACACACACACACGATACATTCATAATTGCTCTTAATTATATTTATTTATTTTTTAATAAACTATCTCCCTCCACTCTCCCAGTTAATAAAGTCAGCAGCCTAAACAACAGGTAAGCAGACACTGATTCACACTAAATCACCAAGGACTCTCCAAGTCACCACTCTGGCTCCAAAGTCCATCCCTCGGTTCACTTCACCGGGGCCCTCAGGATGCAAAGAAGCAACGCTGTTCCAGCAGAAGGACTTTGAACTCGATGCCAAAGTGGACCCAACACTGAGCTGCATGGAACTAGAAAAGAGGGCAAATTCTAAGGCAGACGACTACTCAGGGAATTCAGCCTTTATTAACTACACAGGGAGAAAAAGATACTTTTAATTAACTGTGGAAGAGCTCTGGGTTCTCAGAGCACAGTCTGTGTTTGACGTCTGCTCTGGGTGCTGAAGAATTGATGCTTTTGATCTGTGGTGCTAGAGAATACTCTTGACAGTCCCTTGGACTGCAAGGAGATCCAACCAGTCCATTCTGAAGGAGATCAGCCCTGGGATTTCTTTGGAAGGAGAGATGCTAAAGCTGAAACTTCAGTACTTTGGCCACCTCATGCGAAGAGCTGACTCACTGGAAAAGACTCTGATGCTGGGAGGGATTGGGGGCAGGAGGAGAAGGGGACGACAGAAGATGAGATGGCTGGATGGCATCACTGAGTCGATGGACGTGAGTCTGAGTGAACTCCGGGAGATGGTGATGGACAGGGAGGCCTGGCGTGCTGCGATTCATGGGGTCGCAAAGAGTCGGACATGACTGAGCGACTGAACTGAACTGGATGCCGGGAGGCTCTCGGGACCCCTGGACATCCGAGACAGACACTGCTGAGACCCCCGGTGCTGGGTGCTCAGCCACAAAGGTCTCCAAGGAGCTGCCATGCAGATGAGTGAACAACAACTGTGCCGAAAGGGGACAGCTTTCCTGGGCAGGCAGGGCACGCGGTGTGAGAGGAGGAGTCCAAGGACGCTCACCAGCTCCTGCTCACAGAAGTGCTGAGCTCTCACTCGAGCGTTCACTGCATGCCAAGCACTGTCCTAGACTGTCCGTGCGTCCTTCCTTTAGCGTAGCTAGGAGCATGCTAGGCTTCTCAGGGACGGCAGTGACAGCGGCACCAGAGGCACCTCAGGGGTGGACCCTGAGTCCAGTTCAGTTTTCACTGGAAGACTAGGTCTTTCTTCTTCCGGACAAGCTTTCAGTGGGGGCTAACACAAGACTTGGCACCGTCTCGAGTCTCAAGAGGCGGCCCCAGGTGCCAGCCACTCAGCGAAGCAGCTGCCGGCCAGGAGGCCGAGGTCCTGAAACTGGCATCGCCCTGAACACAGCAAGAACGGGCCAGTGAAACCGTTCCCCGGGTTACGGGCTCCACTGGGTCCCCTCAAATGGTATGAGAGCCTAATCCCAGAGCCTCAGAATGTGACCTTATGAGAAAAAAGGGTCTTCACAGAGATAGTCAAGTGAAGAGGAGCTCGTTGGGTCGGACTCTAATCCAGTCTGACCGCACTCTCGGCAGCGGGGAAGACACCGGCATGAAGACACAGGGAGACGATGGCACGTGAGTGGCGGGATGCTAACCAGGACCGCCTCCAACACCGGAGGAGAGAAACTCGAGGAAGTTCTCCCTGACCCTGGGGGCAGCGTGGCTCTGATTCCGGATCTGCAGCCTCCAGAACGGAGACAACACAGTCCTGCTGTAAGCCACCGTTTGTGGCATTTCACTCTGACAGCTTTAGGAACAAGGCATCCTTCACTGGAAACCCCAGGGGCCAACGATGTTCCAGAACTCTGACCTTCCTTCTCATTTTAGATGGTCCTGACTATTCCAGTTACTGCATAACATCCCCAGTGGGGGTCTGGGGGCAGGACCCACAGGCAAATATGTATAAACACTTGTATTATGTGTTTTACATAAAACCAGAAATACTCTCAAGTTCATTGAGGTCAGGTTTAGCCACCAAATGAGTTTCCTACAAACCTACAACGACGTTTTCTTTCCAGGGCTTTTTGGATCTTTGACCTGCATGGGATTATGGACCTGTACTAAGTTCGATTCCTAAGTCGGGACTATCCCCTGGAGGAGAGCATGGCAACCCATTCCAGCATTCTTGCCTGGAAAATTCCACGGGCAGAGGAGCCTGGTGGGCTACAGTCCATGGGGTCTCAAAGAGTCAGATATGATTGAGCGACTGAGCATGCATATACACTAAGCTGTAGAACAATACTTAAAATACGTTGATGCCACCTTGCCTACCACAGACTGCCCTCTAAAGCACAAAGAACGCCTGTGAAATCCTAGAATTGCTCAGGCAAACAAAAAACACTTCCCAACTCTCAAATAAACTGGCCAAATATTTAAAGTCCTGTCTTCAAGGCTATTAAACACACAAACAAACCATCAGAGACTTGACCTTTCCATGATGGTGAGTCCTGCACAACATCACCGTTAAGGCCTTTTAGAACAGAATTTCAGAAGAGCTTCATAGCCTTATGACCGGAAGGAAAAGCTACAGTCAACTGTAGGAGGGCTAGCTTAGGACAAAGCCCCGCCCCAGCGGCAGGAAGACACGCAGCACGTTTTCCCGGTTACCCAGACAGACACATGGCAGGTCCTCCTCATCTGGGCCTCCAGGGCCCAAGTGTTGTCAAGAAGAGAATTTATAGAAGAAATGAAGTCTTCATCAGCAGTAAAAATCTTGACTGATCTCCTCACCAGCATGAACAGCCCATTTTCAAAGCAGGATGAACAAGGAGATTTTTCTCTGCATTCAGGTGTTTTAAAATCCTCCCTTCAAGTACCATGTTGGATGAGACTGGATACCAAAGGATCTCTAAAGAGAGCCTGCGGTAGGTTCCAGAATTACAGAAGCTGTGTTTCATACTCACATCACGCCCACCCTGTCAGGGTGTTATAGCTTACGCTACAAGAAGACTTTGCTTTATGGAGATATGTTTCTCCCTGTCCCTGTGACCCCAAAGGAGAAAGCACCAAATCACCATGGGCTAAGGGCACCTAGGACAGATGAAGACAATCTACGTAGAATAAAACGCAACTTTCCCAGAATAATTATGGAGGTCAGATCTCTTGTATACTGAAACTTGTTCCACTTTTGCCCCATGCTTAATCCATCATTGATGAGAGACGTCTTAATACATCTTTTGTTATCTGAACGTTACTGACCAGAGACGTTTCAGTACTCACCTACGTAACAAATTGCTGGCCATAAGCAATAGCTTCTGCAAAACAGGACCCGTCAGTAATGAGTTAAGAATTTCTATTAGGCAATAAGTGCAGAATCCAACTAAACTTCCTGCCAATAACAGCCACATGTGTTTGATTCCCCAGACACACCAGTCTACCACCTTCAAAGCTGTTAGCCCACTAACGCCTGGTGTCTACTCGCTTATGGGAGATCCTTTCTCTTTTCTCCCCTTCCTCCTGTGGAAATGCTTAATCCTTCCAGGCTCCAGGCAGCCAGGACCCCCTCCTCATCTTCCTAGAACAATGCCCTGTAATAACCAGCCTCTCTGCGTTCCGCATTCCAACAGTCGTGGCTGTGGAGGCCACTCCTCTACGGTGACTTACGTGCCTTTCTGTATTGATTGTCCTTTTTCGAGTGTGTAAATCTTGACACTCCTAAATTAGGTGCCCGTCTCTTATGGCCCGTATCTACTTCTTAGGCTAGACTGCATTTTCCATAGGACCTTGCAGAAAACGCACCCAAAGTAAGTATTCCTTCCTTCTTGACCTCCTACTCACCATATGACAGGGTAACTTCTCCCCAGGGTCACACGTCTGGAAAGGTTTTCTTGCCTCAGCTGCCAAAACGGAATTCTCATCACATATCTGATACTGACCAACTAGACACATAATGTGTTTTCCATGCAAAGTCTCCTTTAATTAAACTTCCTTGATTTTCTTTACTTTTCCACAATGTGGGAGCCACAGGGTCCTTTCCTACATTGTCCTAAATTATAAGCTCAAACTCAAAGAAATAAGAAAACAAAACAAAAAACTCTCACAGTGAACCTCATTTTCAGCAATAAAACTACCTAATACCCCAAACTAACAGTAGTGGGGCTTCCCTGGTGGGTCAGAGGGTAAAGAGTCTGCCTGCAGTGTGGGAGACCCGGGTTTGATCCCTGGAGAAGGAAATGGCAACCCACTCCAGTATTCTTGCCTGGAGAATTCCATGGACGGAGGAGCCTGGAGGGCTACTGGGGCGGGTCACAAAGAGTTGGACTGAGCGACTTCACGAATGCCAAACTAACAGTATGAATCACCTTTGATTAACAAAAGCAAAAACTTTTAACAAATGAATTATGCAACTGACACACTCTTGTATGAGAAAGTTAAATATTCAAATCTAAAGGACACAAACAATATTAATGGCTGGGGACTAACTTAGGGAGATGATAACAGTTAATTCCAAACGCCCTGATTACACTGTTGATAAGCACTTATAAACTGGAGAGTTCGTATTTTTAACATGTATCATTAGCTCATTATGCACCGTTATGAAATTTTTACTCCAACTGTACAAGTTCTCAGCATTTTTTCCCATGCTTTTGTTGTCTGCCGCTGATCTTTTCCCCAAGCCTGGAAAGGTTTCCTTTCAAAATAAAGATGTGTACACCTCAACGTGGATGTGAATTTTCACACCCCAAACTCTTAAACAGTTTTTAATAAAAGCACATAATGGAGAAAACATTCGTTGTAATTAGCCTCAAAATGTTTTATTGTAGTGTAGCTGATTTACAATATTGTATTAGTTTCAGGTGTAGAACAAAGCGGTGCAGTTACGTAACGTGTTGGGTTGGCCAAAAAGTTTGCTTCGCAAGGTGTTACAGAAAAACCTGAACCAACATTTTGGCTCTGTGTGTGTGTTCTTTTGCAGATGCTTTTCTATTACAGGTTATTACCAGACATTGAATATAATTTCCGTGTTAGCTGACACGGATGGTATCATCCAACAGTGATCACAGTCGCATCAAATATCAGCCAATTGTGGATGGGGCTGGAGTCACCATGAAAGCGAGACGTGCCCTCTCTCTTCACTGGGTCACCGGGGGGAAAGGGGTTAGATGACCCCAAGCAAGGTGAGCGTGCAGGTAGCACGCTCCTCCTTACAAACGACCGTCAAGCCCTACCCAGACTGCGACCTGAATACGAGAAACAGCTCTGCATCCCAGCCAAGTGCCCCGTGTTAGCTGCTGATTAATTTACACTCCGTATATTCTGTAGTCTGCAATTTAGAGGAAACTTGAAAAAGCAGTGAGGTCCTACAGAGAACACAGAAGAAGAAACAAGCCCTCTGCTCTTATGTGACTGGCAAAGAAGTTCTACAGAAGGGCTCCGAGCACTCTGCCACGCAAAGCAGTCACCTGAGGACTCTGTGTTAATGCTTTGGGCTTAAGGAAGTGTGGGGTGAGCCCTGGTGATCTGTATTTCTAACAAGCTCCCAGGCAGTACTGCTGGTGGGTGTAGCAAGGCTCTAAGGGTGATTAGAACACAACACTCAGGAGGGAACCGCAGGTGTGGACAAGCGCATGCATCTCATATAAAGAGCTGAGATCAGGACACCCAGGCCAGAGAAATACATGTTATACGCTGTGTCCCCCTCTATCTCATCTCTGACCTCTTTTCACTCTACAGCGCTCGCTGGGTGGGCTCTCACCCCCTTCTTCTCCAAGACTGTTAACAGCGAAGGGGTGGCCAAGTCGAGTGGAGCTGGTCCCTAGAGCTTGAGCACCAAAGAAAACAAAGGCTCCTTCTGGCCATCCCAAGCCAGTGGTGACGCGCCTCACGGAGGAAATCTGCCGCAAGCCTCGCCTCCTCCAGTCCACATCTTCTTTATGCAGCCGAATGACAACCCAATCGCCCAAGCCACACCCGTGGGAACGTGGCTCTTGGTGACCTCAGAGATAAAGTCCAGACGACCGTGGCACCCGCAGTCTGCCCGGCTCTGGCCTCTGCCTGCCCCTCGGAGGTCATCTTCCGTGAGCCTTGCACATTTAGCAAACACCTCACTTTTCCTCCTCTCCTGGAAATGCCCTGATCCCACCATGCCTGCACCGACCCTCACTCAACCTGAAAGACCAGCTCAGCTGTCTTTGAGAAGGTTTTTTAATGCCAAACCCATGCCCGCTGGCAGAAGACAACCAGTGCCGCCGTGGCTTACCTGTGTGACTGTTACTGGGACGGGTCTAGGAGCGCCTTGCAAACAGGGCCCTGTCTTGGTCACTCGCATATACGACATTCCTGTCGCACAGTAGGTCTGCCTTAGAGGCTTCAGTGACGACCCAAAGGCAGATTAGGCGTGGAGGGTGAGGTGAGAGGGCGGGCAACTGTGAGCTCTGTTGTCAGCAGAGACTGTAAAGTGTCACCGCGCGTACCGAGCATGGAGAATGTACACGGAGCATGGAGAATGTACACGGAGCACGGAGAATTCACGTGCTGGGCGATGGGCATCTCTATGAAAGTATGATACAGCCCAAACTGGGGTACATCGGATGGAAATGGCACAGCCTCGCTCACAATCTCTGTTTTCTTTTTTTCCTCATGCCATGACTGAAACAAAGAAATCCAACAGGAATGGAGCAGAAGCTGACAGTGAAGGATACCTGCTCTGAGGGGTTTGAACAGGAGGCAATTAATAAAGGATTCAGGTTAAGTAAAACCACAGTGGAGCATGCGACCGCAGCGTGCTGAAGGCGGAAACCAGAGTGGCAATTAGGCAGGAAAACCCACAGGAGGTAAAGCACTCTTCACGTCGGTGAGCAGCTTGTCAGGAGCTCCACGGAGCCAGTCCCCAGGGGACCAGAGACCTCCGTGTAACAGAAGCGGGGGGCTCGACCCTGATCCGTGGGAAAAGCCTGTGGGAAAGGCTGGTGATGAGACCTCCAGAGTCACGAGAGCAACCCAGCCAAGTCCATTCTGCTAATGCCTCAAGATGGTACGAGGGGAGCTCCAGACAACTCACCTCTAGGTACTGACAACTCAGAAGAAATCACAGCCCCCAGATGACTCAGTCAGGACCCAAGGACACCCAGAGGCTCCCTCCACAGCTCATTCAAAGGTGTGAGCCTCTGGTTTCCTCTCTGCTCCTTCTCTCAGCCCCTTCACTGAGCACCTCCCATGCCTCGGGCATTGGTCTAGGCAGCTTCGACTCACCAGGGAAGAAAGGATTTGTTTCCCTTGTGAACTTCACCCTCCAGCAAGGGGAGACAGGTGGTAAGCACACAGACGACAAACACTGAGGAGATGAGACTTCCCTGATGGTCCAGGGGCTAAGACTCTGCGCTCCCAACGCAGGGGGCCCAGGTTGATTCCTAGTCAGGAACTAGATCTTACATGCCACAACCAAGAGTTCGAATGCCACAGCTAAAGATCAAAGATCCCCGCGTGCTACAACTAAGATGGCACAGCAGAACAAATAAGTGACTTTGTAAAACGACAGACCACAAGCAAAGACGACCGACGTTGGGAGGTGGAGGCAGGCCCTGGCTGGTGTTTGATCGGATGGTCCTGAATCTGTCTGACAGGGTGGTTTTTGAATAACTTGAAGGAAATGACAAATTATTAAGTGGGAGGCCCTCACAAAAATTTAACAGTTGCACATTTGACAAAGAGAGGCTTCTTTTTTCTCCTCTTTTAATGGCTGTCCTGGTTTAGTTGATTTAAGGCAATAGAGCAACATAATTGGGGGCTTCCCTCATGGCTCAGGGGTGAAGACTCTGTCTGCAACGCAGGAGGCCCAGGTTTGATCCCTGGAGCCCCTGGAGGAGGGCATCACAACCCACTCCAGTCTTCCTGCCTAGAGAATCCCATGGACAGAGGAGCCTGGTGGGCTGCTGTTCGTAGTTTGCACAGAGTCAGACACGACTGAAACGACGCAGCAGCAGCAGCAGCAGCAGCAGCAGCAGCAGCAGCAGCGTCACTGAGGGCAGGTGCCCTGGAGTAAAGCACCAGGTTTGTTTCCTGGAGCTGCTGCCCACACCGGGAAATAACCAGATGCCACGACTGCTGCCCACTGAGCAGCTGAACCAAAAGGAGAGTGAAAAAGCTGGCTGAAAGCTCAACATTCAGAAAACGAAGATCACGGCTTCTGGTCCCATCACTTCGTGGGAAATAGATGGGGAAACAGTGACTGAATTTATTTTGGGGGCCTCCAAAATCACTGCAGATGGTGATTTCAGCCATAAAATTAAAAGATGCTTACTCCTTGGAAGGAAAGCTATGACCAACCTAGACAGCATATTAAAAAGCAGAGACATTACTTTGCCAACAAAGGTCCATCTAGTCAAGGCTATGGTTTTTCCAGTGGTCATGTATGGTGTGAGAGTTGGACTATAAAGAAAGCTGAGCACCGAAGAATTGATGCTTTTGAACTGTGTTGTGTGAGAAGACTCTTGAGAGCCCCTTGGACTGTAAGGAGATCCAACTAGTCCATCCTAAAGGAGATCCGTCCTGCGTGTTCATTGGAAGGACTAATGTTGAAGCTGAAACTCCAATACTTTGGCCATCTGATGCGAAGAGCTGACTCATTTGAAAAGACACTGGTGCTGGGAAAGATTGAAGGCGGGAGGAGAAGGGGGCAACAGAAGATGAGATGGTTGGATGGCATCACTGACTTGATAGACATAAATTTGAGTAAACTCCAGGAGTTGGTAATGGACAGGGAGGCCTGGCGTGCTGTGATTCGTGGGGTTGCAAAGAGTCAGACACGACTGAGCAACTGAACTGAACCTCACGAAATGGTAAGGGGGGCTTTCCAATCCTATACTTTCAAAATAGCAGTAATTTACAAGGCTTGGTTCTATAAAATGCTAAAATAAATTCTGACTTAAAAATGAGAGTTCAGTGTTGGACGACACTTAACTTGACAGGGCCCCACTTGGCAACAACAAAACTTGTATCACATCAGCGGTGCGGCCACAAGGTAGACCCTTTGCCTCTGTATCCAGACTGCCACACATCTGAGAGGGTGGAATAACTCGTCCATTCTAGACTACTCCATAGATGTGCCCGTCCCTGGCTTCCAACATTGGCAAGAAAAGATAAGCATGCTAGGTGAGTGGAGATACTTTTTTCCAGGAAACACCTTTGCATTCTGGTCTAGAAGATACAGGGCAGCACTGTCCCTTCTGAGCACAATAACCTGTAGCCTTCTACGGGGAGGAGTTGGTAGAGCCTTTTTAAAGCAGGTTTTCTGACCACTATCCCAGTGTTGGCCACAACTTCCAAATGAACCAAAAGACAGTCGTACTGGAAAATGTTAGAAGCTGCCTTGTGAGGCAGCGACAGAGGAAAAAAAAGAAAAAGAAAGGCTTGTCCGCCCAGCCACTGTTGTTCTCTTGCTTGGTTATCACACTGACACGTTCCCTGGGTGACCGTCGGCTGGAGCTCCCTTCAGATGCCGTGTGGCCCGCGGCCCGGGTGCCAGCGCACACCTGGCCCCTCCTGCTGCCCCGGGCCTCCCCAGCACCCGGCTTCCCAGGGGCTCCGTGCACACTTGTTGGATAAATAACTGAGCCTCAGCTCAAGACTGGGAAGCCACTTAGAGCCTTACCGGTGCACTCTTCACCCGGAACTCACCAACTGCGTTTTCTTTCGTTCTCTGCCCACACTTCCCCCCTCCCCTAAATAAGCAGCAGCCAAGCCAGATACAGAGCACAGTGAAAGGGCGACTTCAGGACGACGCGGGCGCCACCCAGGCTGGGCAAGCGCGGGAGGCCTGCAGCTCTGGGCCGGGGAGGGGCAGCGGCGCCCCACCCGCCCGCGCGCCCCTGAGTCTCACTGAGTCTGCGGGTCTCAGCCTTAAGCGGCTTATTGCCTAAGATGCTGGCTTCGTCATCAAAGCTTTCTGTGCTGCGTCACGCTCCAAATCTCATTTTCCCCGTAATGCCCCTGCAGCGGGTGGTGCCCCATCCCTGGGGCTTGCGGGTCCCCGGAAGTGACTGGGCCCCGTTTCGGGCTTCTCACTCTCAAACTCTGGCAGGCATACTTTTTAGCTGACATAGTCGTCCTAGCCGTTAAACTCTCTATTTTCTTCAGAAACAGGGCTTCTCTGGCACGCAAGTGCACGCACACACAGGGAAAAATCACTGTGTGGACTCCCTGTGAATGAACAAAGAATTGAAAAAAAATTTTTAACTGGCTAATGAAATTGGGAAACATATTTTTCCCAGTCTGCTCAATCTCACCAATCAATTAAATGTTAATTGTCTTTGATGGCCATCCCCACTCAGCTCCGTGCTTAAGGGCGGCTAAAGTATGTATTTAAAAAGAAAATCAACCCAGTGAAAACAAGAATGAGACAGGGGAAGAAACAGCCTTTTAAAAAGAATGTGAGCTCCACAAAAACTGCAAAGTGTGAGCAAAAAAGAGGTCTCCAGAACAAAGATATTTAATAAATATTTGGTCAGGGACCAACTCAAATAAGAAGAAAAATTATTTTAGAGGAATGAACAAAGATACTCAACAGCCTTGTCGATGAGTTAAAATAGCCACACAAATGTATTACCAGACAGGTCAGTGTCCTTCAGACACACCACTCACGAACCTCACATGCAGTCACGCCCTTGAAAACTTCAACACAACAGGGCAAGAAAGAAAAAGTGGGAGACATTAAAATTCCTTAAAACCCACCACACTCTTTCCTCTAACAAAGCTGGAGACTTCCTTGAGTCTCGTGCTTGTGTACACAGCATGGCAGATCTTGGCCAAAAATCAACTCGCCCAAGCCTGTTAAATGAGCTGCAGGTTCAAACCAAATCCCTGTCCTGGAAAACATTCCCAAAGGTCCCAGCCCCAGGGCGGCCCCCGACCTCTGCTCCGGAATCTGTGACCAGATGCCCTCTCTAATGTGACAAGGTTTCCAGTCACCGGCCTGAGTCAGAGGCGCTTTATAATCACATGTGATCCCGTCACCCGCAGCGGGCGGATGAGTAATAGGGAAGCGAGCAGGACAGCTTACATCACTGCGAGTGGTGATTTTCAAATGTGTTTCTATTCAGCCCCAGTCACCAGACTAGAATCCATCATCTCTGAGTTGCCACTTAGTCTGGAGTGGCAGCCGCTAACTGCCTCTGGGAGGCCAGGCCCTGCCACACGTCAACGTGCCATTCCAAACATTTCCACGGACGCCTGTTTTCCAGGAGTTGTCTTCTGGGCTGATGTCGGTGGGGAGCTGGAATTCTCCCTTTTCCCCAGTAACTGCTTCTAAGATGCGTAAGCGGCTCACATCGGTCTCAGCTGAGAGTCCAGCTGGTGGTTGACCTGCTTCGGCTGATGCGGTTTTGGGGACCACACTGAAGCAGGAAGGAGTTTCCCTAAGCTCTAGACCTCGGGCCTCAGAAACGAAGCTGTCTTTGACTCCAGGAGGGCAGCTGGGGGCTCGGTCGGGCAGGCGTGACGGCGCCTGCGACCCGCGCCCACACTGGACGCTGAGAAAGCCAGGCCGTGCTGGAGGGCACACAGACACCGGCCGGGGTGTGTCAAGGGACCCTCTGTGGAATTCGGAGCTGCTGAAAACACCTGAGAAGCTGGGCTTCGGGCATCACCCTGGAGGTGAATGACCTCAGGAGCCCCTGGGATCCGAGGGCAGAGACCAGCCCACCTGGCGAACCAGAAGTCCTTGGCGTGGGCAGCGCGTGAAATCACCGCTAACTCAGCACCCACGAGGGACGCAACCACAGGGGGGAACAGGCTTCCGCCAGGTGAGGGGAGTGACCACCTGAAAATCGATTTGGAAAAGCCCTCAGAGGTACAAACACTGTCTGGAAAAAAATTCAGAAACACAAAACATCCCTCCCACCCCAGGGCAACCACCATAATCCCAAAGTCTTACCGACCACCTCTAAGACACTGTCAGTCAGGACAGAGGGTTCCCCACACCCACCTAGGAAACCACTCTAGAATAAAGTTCTTATATTCCTCAAGCAGCAAAGCCCTACCATTCTGCTCCTGCCTTTGTTTGGTATCTTTTCATTATTCTCCAGGGTAATAAAAGAACGTCCTAACAGTGTTTTTTGAACATAGGTATACATGTACACCTATGGCGATTCATGTGAGGTTTGACAGAAAACCACAAAATTCTGTAAAGCAATTATCTTTCAATTAAAAAATAAAACGAAAATAGAAAAGAAAAAACTCAACATTTAGTTGTGGTACAAGACTCCAAAAAATATAAAAACAAAACAAAAACAAAACAAAACCTTTAAAACACAATGTACGTGAGAATCATTCCCATCACTTTTCTCTGGTCCAAAGAGAAAGCATTTCTTTTTCCTCTGTTACTTTCACCATCGTCTTTCTCAAATCCCCACAGGAAAGACAGTTCACCTTTTCCTCCTCACAAATATGTGAAGCAGGCGGGGGAGGCCCCACTACACAAGCTCTTTAAATTCCCTCTTAAAGTTTCAGTGGTTTGCCTTTTTTTTTTTGATGGGCACCACCTAACTCAAACATACGTAAACATCATGCTTCACAATGCGAACTAAACAATAACTCAGCTTTGGCTACTGGCTTGGCTGTTTCATTTGCTGGTACCTTTTTTTATCGTCTTAAACAACATTTAATATTAGGTACACTTTTTTGAAAGTGACCTGGCTCGTTAGTAAAAAGGTGCAACCTGCACTCCAACTCATTTCAGCAACATACCGACATACACGAGCTGGCGAACAGTTTATGAATCATCATCAAACGAGACAGTAAAGAAACAAAACTCATGTGTTAATCATAATACATATGCGTACATATGAGCAGTAGTGGTGGGAAAATGATAACAAAACCTCAAGGAAAAACTAGCTGAGTATGTTCCAGGCTTAACCGTTTGCTCTCTCCAACCAATAATAACAAGAATAATAATAATAATAAATGCATTTAAGATAAGTCATGTAAGTTAAATACTAGTGAGAAGAAAGATTTCTATCATTACCAACCAAAACTTCAGGTATAAACCATAAATCATTTCCTAAGCAAGCCGTTTTACAACCTGAGATGGTATTTCATCTGAGGCCAAGTGCAGTGGCTCCCTCTTCTCGGTGAGTTTCCTAAGCCAGAAATACTCAGAGAAAACATATATGCAAAACACAGCAGGAAGAAAAACATAACTGTTTCCTCCCCAACCAGTGATTTCTAAATCAGAGAACAACATTCACAGAACTCCAATGATCGACGCTTTCCATTATTTCCCGAGGAAAAAAAATAAGAGTATCCATTGTGTTCTCATCTTCGGAATAAAAAATGTACAGTTTTCTAAACAGCCAAAAAGAAAGCCAAGAGCAGAGAATCAGGAGTATTCAGCCCACAAGTCAAGTTTCGTTTTTTGTCGTCATCCTGTCTACGCAGACATAGAACAAAACTGATCAACTACAAGGAACTCTCACACACAAGTAATTTACAAAGGGAAATCTGGATGCTAGAATACTGCTACTGTTGTAAAAAGTACCAAAGGCAAACTCCGTGCCAACAGTGGATGCCATGCATTCACATAATAAAAGCAGACAGTGGTGTCTTTGTTCTTACCTATAATTGTCCTCAAGGTTGATGAAAAACAAGCCATCTCTCCAGCACTTGGTGGGGCTAGCGCTGCAATCACCCAGCTGGGAGTCCGCCTCAGTGACCCCTGGGCTCCCAGCCTCAGCTTCCCTTATCCTCACACCTCTGCTGATCCTTGGGGACCACGGGCAAGTTTTTAACACAACTGAGGAAGAAGGCCCCGAGCTGGCTACTTATACCGATGATTCACTTCGATGACAGCTAGACAGAAATGCTTGTTGGTGGAAAAGGAGTCAGCTCCACCCCTACCGTAAGGATTAAGTAACTCCACCCAGCTCAGCAATTAGCTTAAGCAGCCACTTGGTTCCAGGACGGGAAGCCACCAGCAGCATCGCTGGTCCGTCCCACTGGCAGCTCTCAGGGGGCAGGGAGACAACGCAGGGCTCACCAAACAGGGCGGGCGACAGCTGACGCACACACGGTTCCAGGAATAACTGTAACCTGGGCTGGGCTCCTGCTCCTTTAAAGCCGTATCCAAGTTTTCTGAGCAGACAGGCATACAGGTCTGTCCCTCACCGCTGGTTGTTTTTTTAAACCTTTTTAAATTTTATTTTTATCTTTCTGCCATGCTGCACAGCATGGGGGATCTTAGTTCCCTGACCAGGGATTGAACCCACACTGCCTGCACGGGAAGCGTGGAGTCTTAGCCACTGGACTACCAGGGAAGTCCCTGCCCTTCACCTTTTTACAATGAACTTTGCTGCTACTCAGTTTCTGAGTGGGAAGCCCCATGATATGAGGCAGGCTGAAGGCCCAGTCTGTGGATCTCCCCCAGAGAGCTTATCTAGGGCTTGACATGGTGAAAGGGCCAGCATAAACCTAACTATGATACAAACTGCAGAGCTTCCCTGGTGGCTCAGAGGGTAAAGAATCTCCCTGCAATGCAGTAGACCAGGGCTCAATCCCTGGGTCAGGAAGATTCCCCCGGAGAAGGAAATGGCAGCCCACTCCAGTCTTCTTGCCTGGAGAATTCCATGGACAGAGGAGCCTGGCGGGCTACAGTTCGTGGAGTCAGGAAGAGTTGGACACGACTGAGCAGCTAACACACACGATACAACTACAACACCAAACAGAACTGACAGGCTGGGGGGGCCTAGTGTCACACGAGACAGAGCCCCGCTCTTCAAGCCCACCACCTCTGGCGTGCAAGCCCGTTTTGGGGGAACCCACGGGGTGCCCCTCGATATAGGTCAAGGGCAGTGAGTGAGGCTGGCAGAGCCCAGCTGGGTGCTCTCCAGCTCTGCGTCTGTGCAAGCGGCAGGCATGGTTCACCCACCTGCCCGCCCTCCACGGAGCTCCCATGGCCAAGGAAGACACGTGCTCTTTCCTTGGCTCATGTGCTCAGGCACGCCTCCCTCTGTGGCCCCGTGGACTGCAGAGCCCACCAGGCTTGTCTGCCCTTGGAATTTTCCAGGCAAGGATACTGGAGTGGGTTGCCATTTCCTACCTTGGCTTGTGACCGGCACCCAGTTAAACCTCTTTGCTCTTGCTTGAAGCACGTCAACAACCCCAGCAGGAGGCGGCTGCGACAGGAAGTGCCCCCACTTGTAAAAAGCTACCCTTCCAGGTGAACTCAAATGTTCCTGGTATGTCAGCTGAGAAACTATCACCTAGACCTTCCCGTTTCCCACAGGTGCTGGGTCAACAAAACTGATCACCAGGGGAGCCAGTGCCCTCTAGTGGCTGGGAGGGTGGCTGAAGGCTTGCTGGAGGACGTCTGCACTGGGTTACTACCAGAAACCCTGGCCGCAAACACCCCCCCAGAGAGGCAGGCTGACAGGTAGCACCTTCTACTTTTAAACAAGAAGAGAAACAGCTCCCAAATGTTTAGTACTGAGCATGTGAGGACACACATATGCTAAACAGCATACTCTAAGAGCAGGAATTCCATCTTCTGAACGGTATCTGCAATGATAAAATGAAGCTGTTTTACAGAAAGAGACGCAGACTTAGAGAACAAACTCATGGTTGCTGGGGGTAAGGGATAGTTAGGGAGCTTGGGATGGACAGGGACACACTGCTATATTTAAATGGATAGCCAACAAGGACTTACTGTATAGCACGTGGAACCCTGCTGGATGTTACATGGCAGAGGATGAGAGAGGCGTTTGTGAAAGAATGGATACGTGTATGTGTATGGCTGAGTCCCTCACTGCTCACCTGAAACTCTTAGACCATGGTTCATCAGCTATACCCCAGTACAAAATAAAAAGTTCAAAAAAATAAAGCTGTTTCACATTCACACAGTGACTGGAAGATTAAAAAAAGCAGAAAACCACAATATACTATATGACATTATACCGAAACGAGTTGAGTAACTACTTGCCTGATACCTTAAAGCTAAAAGGCACCTAAACTCCCTTGGATGAAATATTATCCAACTGTTATGGGCTGAGTCACATTCCCTCCCCAAATGCTAATGTTCAAGCCCTAACCCCAGTTCCTCCGAATCTGACTGAGTGGGGACGGACGGAGCCTGTGAAAAGACAACGGAGCTAGCGAGAAGTTGCTGACCCAGCGTGACTGGTGCCTTTCTAAGAGGAAATGTGGATGGACAGGCTCAGCAGGAAGACATTGTGAAGGGAAGGGAGGAGACAGGTGGCCGTCTGCAGGCCAAGGGGAGAGACCTCAGGGGAAACGAACCTGCCGACACGCTGAGCTCAGGCTTTTAGCCACTAGAATGGTGAGACAAGGAATTTCCGCTGTTTAAGCCGCTCAGTCTATGGCACTTTCTTATGGCAGCCTGAGCCCACTAATATTCTAGTTAAATGATGATGATCTCACTCCAAGACAGAATGCAGATTTCTGATTAACAGCCATTCTCTCCCAAGTACTTCGAGAGTTTACTCCCTCCCTGTCCACTGAGGTTCTGCCTTGAAAAAAAAAAACGCACGAGAAAAACCTTATCCTGGGAGAAGAGGGTGAAATGCCTACAAACCTCTCCAAGTGCACTCCCGCTACCTCCAGCTACAGTCAGGCTTACTGACCAACGGGTCTTGATGCACATCTTATCCCCAGCTGAAAATCAGCTTCTGCCCAACCTCCACTAAAAGTGCGTCCAAGCCTAACAAATGACAACCTCAGCACTCAGTTAAGAGGAAATGCCAGAGGGCTTCTTAGTTCAAGTCCCTCTGTCTAGAGAAGGAAATTAGGACCCAAGCAGAAGAGCACCAGGATCTCAGAAATAAACGCTAAAGCAGAGTCAACCCCGACACACAGTCCTAATCCAGTAGTTACCAGCCCTGCTCCTGCTACACTATTAAATGACGGCCTGAAATGATCAACTCTCTCCAATCTCACAAAGAAAAACTGCTGCTCCATGGAGCAGCTGCAGTAAAGAGACGAAGATACAGACACTGGATGACGGGTGGAGTATGGCTAAGGTCAGGGACTAGGTCTACAGGCTTTCTTAACCTGGGCTCCCCCACCATTTGGGGTCAGGTCATTCTCTGTCGTGGAAGGCTGCGCTGTGCATTGTAGGATGTTTAACAGCATCCTTGCCCCCTACCACCAGACAAAAGTTCTCCTCAGGTGTGAGAACCTGGAACAGCTCCAGATGTGGGCAAGTGTCCCCTGGGAGGCAAAACCATCCCTAGTTGAGAACCACTGGCTTAAAAAGACAGAACTAGGACTTCCTTGGAGGTCCAGTGGTCAGGACGCTATGCTTCCAATGCAAGGGGCTGTCCATGGTTGAGGAACTAAGATTCCACGTGCCAAGCGGTGCGGCCAAAATATTCTTTAAATAAACCAAAGGACAGAATTCCATGCAGAGCAAAGAAGTTGGTGGCACTGGAGAAGCAGGGGGAAGTAGCTTCTGAGGGGATACAGAAGAAAAAACGACTGATGCTGGGGAGATGAGCCAGGATCAAGGCAGAGGGGAGGCAGTGTGTAGCAATTTTCCCAACTGAGGGTCTGCTTTGTTTTCTCCAAAGAAGTAGGTCATAGGGTCATAGGGTGAAAAGATCAGACAGGGAGTCAGGAATATCCAAGCCTGGGGCCACACAGGACAGCAGAAATTGAGCAGAGATGAGTTAAAGATGTCTCAGGAAAGATAAGACCGTAAACAGAGTGGCCCCAGCAGGCACAAAACTTGCAAGTCCCTCCTGCGCGACGGAGGATCCAGGAAGGGGTGGGGAGGCTGGTTGGGTGAATGTAATTGGAGCGCCTCAAGGCTTCAGACACAGCACCAAAGCCGGGCTGCAGCTTCCAAGGTCATTGTGGTCAGCAGTAGCACAGATCAGCCTCGTCACTGATGCTGAAAACAAGGAAACACGCTAGAATCTGTTGCAATAAAATAAATAAAGGATGAGGAAAGCCTAAAGGAGGAGATATCCCTGAGAAGGAAAGAGCGAGCCTGTTGACAGTCCAGAGGGCTGAATACTCATACCCTCTGACTTGATTCCAATCCAAGGAATCTTTTCCAAGGAAACAATCAGATGTGTAAGTTGAGCATCAAGAAGTTCATTACAAAAGTAAACAAAAACCTGAGAAAACCTAATGTCCAATCGTAGAGAAAATAAATCGCAGCTATCTATAGGCTCACGTTCTCAAGGAATATTTTAAAACATGGGAAAACACTCACAGTATAATGTTTAAAAATGTAAGCTATAAAACTATACATGACATAGCCCAATTTAGAAATTGTACATATTTACAGGTATACACTTTTAAAGCACCCGAGTCAGTCTCTACCAAGGGAATATGAGATTTCCCAGTCATTATGAGATTTCCAAGGTTAAAGAAAAAAAATCATAAGAAAAGAGGGTGACTGTCCTGGTGAAGCTAGCACAACAGAAGGAGTGATTAGAGAGGAAAGGAGGGGCCCCAGAGCCCAGAGACACCAGAGTCAAGGGCTGTGTAACAGTGGAAAAGGAGTGTGTTGAGCAAATTCAGGCCTTCCTGGATTGGGTGAAGAGGGAGGTGCTGGCTGTCTTAAGACGGATACAGGAGTTTCACAATGTTGGCAGCATGCAGTTAGCAAAGGGGGTGGAAGAAACAGTAGCCTTCCTTGGAATTCCCCAGAGTCCTTACAGGCCGCAGGAGGCACACCTGTGAATGAGCAGGTGTGGGTCAACCAGAAGTCTGCTAAGAGGAAACGCATCTGTCCTTGGGGTTTATTCCTCTATATTTAAATTTGAAATATATTAAAAACTTCATGGCAATTCTTTAATTCTCTATTATTCACACAATTAAGCGTACAACCTTCATACGGCTCCTAGTAATACTCTGTGGATATACACTCTGTATGAGAATTGAAAGGGCACCCCACTCCCGTACTCTTGCTGCAAAGTCCCATGGACAGAGGAGCCTGGCAGGCTATAGTCCATGGGGTCGCAGAGAGTCAGACACGACTGAGCGATGCCACTTCATACATAAAAAGTAACTAGATTTTAAGTTCGTATGAGCAAAAGGAATTTTGCAAAAGTATGGAGGCTGACTTCCTTCAAAACAAAATCTTACTAAGAACAGAAAAGTGGAACTTCAGAGTAGCATCCAGAGACTTTGCAGTGTTTCTATTTTACTTGCTTTTGGTTTTAATCTTAGCAAGATTTGCCAATCACCAAGATCATCGAGAGATTTTCCCCCCCTAACCACACCCATACTCTGCAGTCTTTAAAAATACACTTCTAAAAATAATAGAACACGTTTTCATCAAATGTTTACCACTGTAAGGCAACTACCCTCCAATAAAAAATAAATACATTTAAAATGTTTATCATAAAGTATTTGTTAAAAAGCTTGATTCTAAACGACATTATAGCATTATTCCAAATATATAAACTGCTTTCATATACATATAAAAAATACAGCAAAGGACAAGAAGGAAATAAAATTGTAACCAACAACCTCTCTCTGGCTGTTCAGATTACAGGTCAGTTTCGCTTTATATGTAATCTTTTCCAATGTCTACTTCGGAAATCTTTTCCAATGTCTACTTAGGAAAAAAAGAATTATTTAAAAATTGCTAAGAATGTACTATCACTTATTTATAAAGAATGAGTAACCAAATGAAGAATCCACAGGCTAGGGGAGAAAAAAAAAAAAACCAAGTGTCTGTTCTGTTCAAATCCAGCCACGGTTAGCAGAGAAACTGGGACACTTGGAGGGGGAGGAATAAATTGAACCAAACAAGGATGGTAAGACACAGGCAGAAACCTTTACATAACGCAGGCAAGGTCTGGCGGCTGCAACGCAGTGGTGAACTTCCTCACAAGGTCTTAAACGGAATCCTCCTAACTTGGGTTAGCCTCTTCTTCCAGAAAAGCCTTACAAAAAAGGATGAGGTGGGATTGCCATGTTTCCGCAGTAGTTAATGCAATCAAGTCACCAGTGACTGTATTGGAACATCTAAAAAGAAAAACTGCCTCATCAAGTAGGGGAAACTGGTCTCTTGAATCGTTCATCAGCACTCGGTAAACATCATATCCTGCATTTACGCTGCTCAAGGCATTGGCCAGGACCCACTGCTTGGTATCCTCCAAGCACTTATAACCTGACAAGCTCACAGACACGGCTGCCCAATTTATGAAGCTCTCGTGTTCCCTCAAGGAACAGGGCAGCTACTCAAAGAACCCGGACACATTCTCGCATGGAAGGAATACCCTGTTCTTGGCGATACAGCCCTTCGATGTAAAGACCATCTCAGTGCAAATGACTCCCCCAAAGGCCTATCCAACCCTGCTCTCTCTCTTGAGCTCCATTCTTGTTTACCATCACCTCCTTCAAGCGTCCACGTGGAGGCCGAAGAGACCCACGAGCTGCTGCTGCTGCCTCCACATCGTTCCCAGCTAACCCTCACAGCTCAGGGGTCGCCAGCTGGCCAGTTCCTCAGGCTGGAACTTCCTGGACTCTGTTCTTCTCTGTATCCCTCACACATCCAGTCCATCAGGAGGAACTACGGACTCAGTGACCAAAACCAAACCAAACCAGCCATCCCCTTCTCTCCATCCTGATGTTAGTTACCGCCTAGGTGTTCAAGCCGTCCTCTTTCAAAACACAGGCTACCGCCACACCCTCCAAACTGGCCTTGAGGGAGCGCCAGTCTCACCTGCAGCGGTGGTCACACCAGGCCACTGTCCTGGCTGGCTGGCAGCTCTCTCTGCCCGCTTCCCGCAATCTTAGGCATAAAATGCAAATTCTTCACGGTGGCCCTCACAGCCCTCAAAAGCCGCGACTCCTGTCTGTTTACTCCTTTCCGAAGCCCCACTAGCCATATTCATCTCCATCAATCTCGGAAAACACTCAGGTCTGCAGGAGCTCTTGCACCCACTGGCTGCGCCTCCTTCTGAATGCTCTCCCCCAGATCGTGGGGCGGGCTCTTGTCTACTGATTGAGTTCAGAGCTTTTATGCTGAAGAGAGCGTCAACTGGCACCACAATTTGGGAAAGCAAACTGGTAACATGTTCCAAAGGATTTAAATCCTGATATGTTTTTTAACTCAGTACTTCCATTTCCAGGGAGGTACAGAGCTTACTACAACTTAAAATTTCTTGCAGAGATATTCACTGCATCCTTTTCTTTCTTATATGAGAACAGGATTGAAATGATTAAGACACTGTACTCTGAGAAAAACAGAATGCTGTATATCACATGTGGGAATTTTAAGTGACCAAAAAAAACAGGCTATGAAAGTCTACTTACATTCTGAGGTTAATTGTGCAAGGCTGGTGTGCTGCAGTCCATGTGGTAACAAGGAGTCTGACATGACTGAGTGACTGAACACAACATATGTAAAAATACACATTCCCCACCAAAAGGAAAATGTCAAAACACTAAGAGTGATGTTCCTTCTGCTGTTGGTATATTTTTTTTCCTTCTAATTTTCTCTTCCTTCTAATGTTATGTGTAACTTTCACAATTACAGGGAGAATACTCCTCACTTTTAACACAAAGAAAAAATGCTACTTAAACAGTTGTTAGCTTTTCAAGGAACCACAAAGAAGGCATGTTTAAAAGCACCATGTTAAAATGAAAAGCTTCTCGATACGATATGCAATAATTCAAATGAGAAAAACAGGGGTAACATATCACAGACAAGGACTCAAAGCTCCTATTCTACAGATTTCGTACAAATCAATGAAAATTTAACAACCATAAGGAAAAATAGAGAATGCAAATGGGCACCACATAAAGAGGAAAAATAAATGCATGAAGAGCTACTGGACTTCACTGACTGAAGATACAAAATATTTCACCTTCCATAATGGCAAAGATTAAAAGATTGATAACATGGAGTAACGTTGAAGATGGAAAAGCTGGCACTCTCATCAACTACTGGAGTCAGAGAAACTAGTGTAAAACTTGAGAGGGCAATTCCCCAATGTCTATAAACATCATACTATATCCTAACCACTGGACCGCCAGGGCAGTCCCCCCGAAAGACTACTATCAGTTGAACAGAAATAGGACGAGTTGGATGGACGGAAAAACAAAACCAGAGCCTCCAAGAGCGCAGCAGAGAGCTGCATGGTGGACATATTCTCTGGGCGCCAGAAATTCAGCAGCCAGTTGCTACAAGGGACTCAAGAGACCCTGGGGCAACTGTCAGGGTGCTTAACTGTGGACTCGGCTTCCTCTAGCTTCTCCCGTCACTGCCTCTCCACGCGGGTGAAAGCAGGAGGGCGGTCCTCAGTCTGGAAGCGCGAGGAGCTAAAGATGGCCAGGAGGGACCCGCAGCAGCCACAGGTGGAAGGCTCCCCGCGGGCCCCTCCCACCAAGCCCCGCCCAGGGCCTCAACCCGACGCTCGCCAGCGTGGGTACAAGCGGAGCCCACGGGAGTCACAGACGCCAAGATCTGCAGACAACCAAGAATCGCCAAACGTGTGAAAAGAGCAGGCCGCGAAAAAGCCAGGCCATGTAACACCGGGTCACGAGCTTGGCAAGGGAGCGGGCAAACAGACTTGGAAAAAGAACTGCAAAGATGCATAATCCACATCCTGACAAAATCCGACAGGGCTTCCAGACATCAAAACAAGCACAGGCTGGAAAGAGAAAGAAACAGAATCGAGAGGTCTGAGAGGAGGAACCAGGGTTTTTAACTTCAGGCCGCAGAGCGGTTCAGCTTGCGCCACACGCATGACGTGGGGTTAACCCTTACCAGGGGTGCGTCTTCCCCCGGCCTCCTCCCAACCTACCATCATCCACACCAGCCTCCGCTCCGCCCCTCCTGACCTGGAGACCGTGTGCTCTCATCACCTCCTCCACGTTCACGGGCGAACACTGAGAAGCGGAGTCTGCTTCACACTTGGGTGTTCTGTGCTTTCCCACTTCTTACTTTATCCTGCACTGTTTCTCAGAGAAACCCCCTCGAAGCTGATGCTAATGTAGTGCTAACCCTTCCCGTTCCACAGTTGCATAATACAACACGGTACGGATAGTCCAGTTTTCAACCAACAGGCATTGGTATTTTCAGGATCTTGCCACTAAAATCTCACAATAAACATCCTTTTACAAATGCCTCTGTGTACAGACACTTTCATGTTTAGAAGAGAGACAGGTAAGGCTGCTTAGGAGAAAGGAATATTAATGTTTCACTTTAATATGCACTGCCAATCTGCCTTCCCAATAAAGCATGGTGATTCACATTTCCATCAGTATTATGAAAATATCACTTCTATTACATCCATGCTAGCAAGAAGTGCTATTCTCCTTTTTTTTTCTTTTTAAAGCCAGTCTGATGAATTTAAAGTAATGTCTCACTGCTGTTTTAGTCTGCAATTCCCTAGCAAATACCGACTGCTTTTTGAAAGGTTTCCTGGCTTATCTGCATTTCCTCTCTGGGAATTGCATGTTTATATTTTTTGTCCGTTCCCCCCAAGCTGTGTTTGTCTTGTCAGTTCACAAGTTACAGACAGTAACCCCGTGACTGTCATACGTGTTACACGCGCCCCTCCCCAGCTGTCTAGCTTGCAGGTACTGAATCTTGATTTAAATGTTCTCCTTCACTCCAAGATTATGCAAGTATCTTCTTACATTTCCTTGCACATTTGAACTGCTTGTTTACATTTAAGTTTCTGAAGATTCTGGAATTTATTTCTGATTATAATGGAAGAGAGAGGGCCGTCTCCCCCACACCTCCTACCTAAAAAGACGGTTGTGCCAATACCGTCAAATAGATGAACCATCCAATATATGAGGTATTCTTTTCCCAACAGAATTGAGCTGTTCTTCTCAGGATGTGTTAATTTCTCGTGCTTCAGGATAGAGAGTCCTGGGTGCTCTATTCTGTTCCACTGAGCCATTTCTGTAATCCTGTATCGACACCACACCGATGTGACCGCAAAGACGTTCTTATTAGCATAGTAATAAGATCACTACTGTGATCACTTGTCAGCTAGGTTTGTCCCCTCCGTCCACAGGTTTTACTCTCCATATTTAGACGTGCTCTTCACAGGTATTATGCATTTATTTTTCTATATAAACTTTAGAAATATTTCATTTAGTTTAAAACAAGGAAAACAGGGAAAGCCGACTGCCTTGGAAATTCTAAAGGCAACAGCAATAAATGTATTAATTTGGGGATAACTGACGTGTGTGTGGTATATGCTTTGGTTTTACATGCCGTTTCTTCCTAGGCTGGTTATTCGCTGCTGTTGAGAAAAGAGATGTGTAACTTCCATTCCCAGGCGCTCATTTCCAAAACAGAGAAGTGGTCACTGGTAAAGACTTATTTTATCCAGCCATCATGATCATTTTTCCAACTAATTTTAGATTTTTTTCCCAACATAAGCTCTTGTGTTTTCTAGACATGCAAACATTTCACTAGTGACCTTCATTATAACCTCTAAGACAACAGCAAACTGTCAAAGCAGAGACATCTTTTTATAATTCCTAATTTCAACAGAAACAGCGTTTTGCCTTTTAGGGGAATATCTGCTGTTAGTTGGTTTTGGAGAGTAATAAATAGCCTTTAAGTAATATCCTGTTATCCTTATTGGTTTTTCAGATTATACTGGGTTGGCCAAAAAGTCCATTTGGGTTCCTCCGTACCACCTTATGGAAAAACCTGAATGAACTTCTTGACCAACCCAATAATATGTTAGGGATGGCTGCTTACATGATCAAACGGCTCCTCTCCTCTGCTCTGGGCACAAGCTCTTCTCCGTTAATACACTGGGGTATAAACGTGTGTGATGGTGATCAGTATCCTTAACACCATCACCATAGCATTACTGGAATAAATATTAATCATGGTGCCTCTGACCCACTCAGGAGTCGATCTGTTAGTAAGTTATTCTCAATTTCTGCATTTGCTTTGATAGACACGGTTCTATAATATTTTCTGAGTTTAAAGCTTAGATAAAACTCAGCTGGAAACCCATGAAATCCTGATGCCTTTTTCAATAGTCATTTTTAACCACTTTTCCTACCTCTTCTAGACTAATTGGTCTTTTCAAGTTTCCTAAGCTTCTTGAATCCATTCTGGTAATTTGTATTTTATTACGGAATCAACTTTACATTTTCAGATGTGCTTCCAGAGGGCTGCATAGCACTTCCCCATGAAGTCAGTTAAGCCCTCTGGTGTCTCCCTTCTCATTCGCATTCTCTAGTTCTGCTTTCTCTTTACCTCAGTTAGGATGATGGGAGTTTAGTTTATTGGTCCTTTCAAATAAGCAGCTACTGGATTTACTTATCCCTTAAAATGTTATCCTCTGTTTTGTTAATTCTAACTTTTCTCTTCATGTCATCTCTTAATTCCTTTTTTTCTAGTTCTTTCTTTTTTATTTAGTTGGGGTTTGTTTTTTTTTCCCAAATGTCTTACAATGCATATTCAATTCTCATATTTTTCATCTTCTTAAATAATGAAGGTAGTTACACAGAAGGTGATATGTTCTGCAATGTTTAGAACGTTCATGAAAAATGAGAAAAATACCTAAGATGACAATTTTAAGGGCCACAACACACGTAGGCAGTGGAATTAGTCCACTAGTTGACATTTGATGAGCAGAGGATGGATAAACCAATGGAAGAAAGGAAAAGTCATCACCATTCTCTTAACACAGGCCAAGTTCAAACAAAGTTCTATCATCTCCCTTACTGGCAGGTTTTCACTCTGCATTTCACATTTTGGGAAAAGTGATTTGATTCATAGATAGGTTTTTCTTTTTTAATTACCCCCAGAACAGATGCTGCCGTCAGCAAACTTTAGCCTAATATTAAAACGTCTACCTGTAGTCAGAACAATGCTCTGAATCTAGGGTACCAGCAGAGCCCGAGTCAACAAGAATCTGTCATGATCATGAACTTGATGCAAGGATGCGGCCTGTCACATTTGAGCTGTGCCTTCAGGGCGAGCTGAAGGAACCCGCATCTCGAGATGAGGAGGGAAAAACGGGGCTCCTCTTGAGCTGTGGCGGGTGATCATTCAGAACCCACTCTGTGCCCAGGTTCAGCAATGTAAGAAGCAACCTTTCCTGTGTGATTGCTTCAGACAGCAACTCTTAAAAATCAATGCCAAAGGGACAGAGAGAGTGTCTGCTGATCCCAGGGGGAGTGGCTCTGACCTAATTCGACAAGTGTCTGAGGCCAGAAGCAAAGCTGCTACTATTTCCTAATCCTCACTACAGGGAAATTTAGAAGACTTACAAGGGCCCAATCTGGCCTGGGGAACTTGAAGATAACGCTCCAAGAAAACCACTTTCATTTACACTCTAATTCAGATTTATTTTTATGATCTGGAAAGAGTTTGGACTCACGTTTCCATTTTTAGACCCTAGGACAACAGGCGGAGAACGAGGCTAACCCTACTTATGGGAACAAATTTTAGAAGCTCTGACTCATGTGTAAACAACCAATGTGCTAATAATTTATCTGTTGGTTAAAAGCACACAATTCTATTTGAGTTGCCACCCTAAGTCCTGAAACCAGAAGGAGATTTTTTTTTTAACATGTTCTATGTTTAATTTTTTTCTCACTCTGTTCCTGAATGTTTTCCCCAGTGAATCCCAGTAAATAAAACATTACTATTAAAGCTTCATTATAATAGGAACTCTTCGGTAATAGGACACAATGTTCTCAAGGGTCTCTGAAACTAGTGAAGAAATCTGACTTGATGGACGTGAGTTTGAGTAGACTCCGGGAGATGGTGATGGACAGGGAGGCCTGGTATGCCGCAGTCCATGGGGTCGCAAAGAGTCGGACACGACTGAGCGACTGAACTGAAGTTCCCTTCAGACTATATGCACTGTTTCTGGGAGAAGGACCACAACTTCACCGCATCCCACACCCTGTCTAGGTGATCTGTGTGTCGTGTCCTGATCAACAGTCAGATGTCTGACAGCAGGGCCTCTGTGAGCACAGAGGCGAGGTCAGGCTGTGCCCGGACCCCTGAGGACATGGCGTGGGGGCCACTGCTTCTAAGGTGCGTTAGAATGGTACAGCAGGGCTTGGGGACCTAGGCTGTCAAGTCTACACACCTGCACGCACGTAATCCTGCCTGCCTCAACCCAGTCTTCATGGGCTGATGCTACTTCAGAACTATGAGTCACCGGTTCATATTCAAGGCCCAGGATGGGCTAGAAACAAGCAATTGTTTTCAGCTCTCCAGCAAGACGATCTTTAAAATGAGGTCTTTGGTTGGCTGGCTTTTTTTTTCTGCATGCCACTCTGGTTTTCATCTATCAAGATGAAAGGGAGACACCTGTGTTTGCTAAAGTTCAATGGCAATCAGCTGCTGGCCATGGTCAAGGAATAATCTGGTTGAGCTGGTTGGAATTTCCAGGTATTCTCCTATTATCCTTTGAAGTACTGAAAATTTCACTTTCTGGTGGAAATACTTCAGTTTCTATTCTTAGCAAACAATTACATGCTAAAGCTAAAAATGAAGAGAGGAGACGGCAGGCCTGGAGTGTATTTTTACAGTGCAAAGGGCAAGAGGGAAGAAGGGCACTCGGAGGGGCTTGCTCAAGTACAGGGAGGGGCGGGAGGATCATACCCAAAGGTCACGCCATCTTCCTATCACAGTGAGCACCACAGTGACGATGTACAAGGCGCCCAGGTGGGAATGGGATTGCTTCCAGCCAGCTTGTTAGTGCCGCTGTATGTGCGTAAAGAGGTCAAGGAGAGATGGACCCCGGCCCCTACCAAACCTAAGCCCCTGTAATGCCTGCAGACCAGCCTGCAACTCCGCCACTCCCGTGGCACAGCCTGTCCCCTCACCTCCATTCTCGCTGCCCTCTCTCTGCTTTCTTATATTATTGCTGCCGTAAATCTGAGACTGTAACACCAGTTCTCTACTCTCTAATTACTGTGTTAGACAGAGATGGATTCATCCCCTCCGCCAAGAACTGGAGTCTGGGAACAGGAGGAGGTCTGGTCCAAGTGGAAAACTTGATGTAACCTTTAAAATGAGTTCACCAAACTCAGCTAATCACACTTCTGCTGCAAGTTTCGACGAATCCTACACTCAGTGCATAGGGGAGCATCAAGGATCCCTCTGAGGATGCCCCGATTTCAATTAGGAGGGATGAAGAGAACTCAGGAGGCCTGCATGCAGAGGCTGGTATGGGAACAAGAGCTCATCAGGCGATCAGGGCTCAGACACACAGGAGATGGGAGGACGTGGGCCACAGCCCCAAGAATGGCATGTTGGGAAAGAAGCTCAGGACACACACAAGGAACACAGGCGGTTCAACTGGCCAGGAACAGAGCGAGTGGAGAGGGAAGCGAGAGGGGAAGTGGGCTCGACCAGAACTATATTCAAGGACAGAGGAGCCTGGCGGGCTCCGGTCCAAAGGGTCGACAAGAGCTGGATATGACTGAGTGACTAAGCGGGCACGCATGCAGAACTAAACTACCTGAGCAAGAAAGAGGGCAGGAGGCCTTTTCTCGCAACCGTTTCCTTTCCTTTCTTAATTGCTGGCAGTTTCCATTATTTTCTCCTAAGTCTTCAACTTAATGACTAATGGAAAGCCCTGAAATTTCAAGTCTACTTCCCACAAGTTTTCTATTCTTATTCGACACCAATTAACTTAATCATCTCATTTCCTTCTCCCAATTCCCAAACTCCATCGAGCCTGTATCAGTTGCTTCTCTCTCTCTCCCCCCTTCCCTCCCTCTCACACACCCCTCCCTCTAGGCAAAACAACCCGAACTGCTTCTGATGATAAAACAAACTTTCAAATATTTTTACCCGAAACACTTCTAAATATAACTCCCATCATTTTGAGAAAGGCCAAATATTTTTGCCAGGTGACTGTATTTATCTTTCTTTAATCTTTGTTATTCCTCTGGCCCTTTGTGAACACAACAGATTACCAGGAGCGTTAGGTACCTCAGTGTTTTTAAGTGTTAGCTAGATGCTGGTGGCCATAACCAGCTTTAGTTCATTAGCAATTAATTAAGAGAAATAATGGTCTGACTAGCAAGAAGCACGAATGGGCCACAATGAATAAGGATACCTTATTCATTATTATTCTGGAAGGTATCCTTATCTACATGCTTGCTAGTCTTGATCTTAGACATCTTAGACTATCTCGTGATTACTCATAATACTTATTCAAATAGTTTCACTGTCAACCCAAATATCTTGTATCAAAGAGCTCATGGGCTATCGGATATTTGAATCTGATAGACATTCTCCTTGATAATCACACTGAGTTTATCTTTCCTTTTTATTTTTTAACCTATTTTTTCTATCCTTTCTTCATCGTATTCTGTCAGATTTTACAGTTGGAGGGTTTCATGTCATCTGCAGACTGTTTGAAACTGATCTTTCTAGTGTTTTAATACCTTCCTCCTTTCTTCAACTTTTACATGACTGACTCTCAGAAAGATATATAATACTCAGGAAACCTTTTATGTGATCAATATTTAATGCTATCACCATTATGGGAATTCTTAACCTAATTTTCAAACCACTAGCTAAAGCTCAAAAACATACGCAGTTCCCAAATAGCATGACCTGTCAATCAATGTAAAGTCAAATATCTGTAACAAGAGTAACTTCCATCTATTTAGAGGCCTATTCATTTACTTGGTTGGAGTGATACCGAGATACCCTGCCCAGTGAAGATTTTAAGGTTTCTATTAGTCTAAGTATCTAGAAGTCAAAGGACTTAACCCTCTTTGTATTCCAGACTGTCACCTGTCACATGTACACAAAAAAGGCAAAAAAAAAAAGCTTTTATTAAAAAAAAGAATCACCTTAACTACTGAATATTTTATGAATGTACTAGTACCTAAAAAGTGGAGTACAGATGTTAGGAAGGTCAGTTAAGCCTCCAAATTCAAAAAACGTTGAATTATTTTTTTTTAATTAGAAGTCATTCTTTGGAACTGATTACTGTCTGTGGCTTTTTTTTCCCCCCATAGCAGTTGATTCAACTGGATTCAACTAAACCAGGATAAAATTTACTAGTACCAATTTGAAAATACCGCAACTTTCTCTGTAATTAACTAGGCCCCTATAACTGCAGCACGTAGTTGTTATTTTTCAAATGCTACAAGTTTTTAGGGTCTGATTCACTATCTCCTCAGACAGTCTGGCAAGACTTAATTTATCTGAGAGATCAACTACCAGAGAATTTCATTTAATTATATAAAAAGCAAAAAGGATTTGAAAAATGTTTTACCAGTCACAGTTATTTTAACATTTACTAATTTGAGTGCTGCTAAGATCATTTAGAAAAAAAAAAAAAGAAAGATCGTCTGTTTCTTAGCATGAAAAGCTGCCTGCCTTTAAAAAAAAAAAAACCTTATTCTTGTACATTTACCAACACTGCATATTATTATACTAAAATCTTCCCTCCAGTGTACTAAACCTCAGCAACGCATCCAGATAAATTATTACTTCTGCTTTCCAAAAGTTGACCTTCCAAAACTGAAATGTAAGCGAGACTAGAGATACTGAATCCAACAGTAGGTGGATCTTGCTTTTCTTAAAACAATGATTTCACCACTTGTAGTCATTTTGGCTGCCAATTCAGCTTGTGGACAATTTAGGGAGTAATTTCCAATTAAGTTACAAGTATCCATTGAGGCCAAATATCAGTTCTCATTATAGGTGTAGATACAGATACCCCACACAGCAGTAGTGTAAAAAAATGGAACTAATAATAGTAACACAGAGAAGGCAGTGGCCCCCACTCCAGTGCTCTTGCCTGGAAAATCCCATGGACGGAGGAGCCTGGTGGGCTGCAGTCCATGGGGTCGCTAAGAGTCGGACACGGCTGAGCGACTTCCCTTCCACTTTTTACTTTCATGCATTGGAGAAGAAAATGGCAACCCACTCCAGTGTGAGGGAACTCTTACACAATCGCAAGCATCAAAGATGCGAAGATGTAGGAAAAGTCATGAAACAAAAAGAGCACTGGCCTGCCATGAGAAGCATGAAGGCTATGGATGGAGGCTGAACTCACCAGAAGAGACTCTGCCCCTGCAGAGATCAGTGCTGACCCCTTATGGGTGGGGGTGGGGAAAGATCTCGGCAGGGACGGGCAGACGGGAGGGGTGGGTCAGGAGCAGGGTGTGCGTCCACCTGTCCGAAGAGACCTGCACCACCCTCGTGGATAAACCACAGCTGTGTCTGATGCAGCCACTCTCAAACTTGACTGCGCATGAATCATCTGGGAATCCAATTAAAAGGAGACTCCGAGGGCTTCCCTGCCGGTCCAGTGGTGGAGAGTCCGCCTGCCAACCCAGGGGACATGGGTGTGATGCTCGCTGGTCCGTGGACCACACCTGACTAACACTGCCTTGGAGGACACCTGGCCAGCAGGGAGGAGGAAGCTTAACCAAGACATTCAGCTGGTGGGTGGGGCGCAAAGCGCTGGGTTCATGGCCCTCCCCTCACTTTCTGGGTCTCCGATTCTTCTCGGTAGGAGGAGGAAGATGGGTCCACCTCCCAAGTCTCGGTCTAGCTTTAAAATCGCAGAGCAGGGAGGGAGTTTATAGCCTAAAGAGTTCACCTCTTCAACCTGCTGTCAAAGGGGAGGCCAGCGCGGGAGGGAAGGAAGGGCCACCGAGGAGCTAAGCTTCCAGAAGACAACAGAAGAGGAACTCGTGGACTTGCCTCTTTCGTCTTGTCCCCTCATCCCCGCTGGAATGTGTGGATAAAAATACAAAATGACCTGCACGCCAGGCTATTTACTGCCAAACAATGGACAAGTCTGGGAACAACCTGCACGCCCACCGGCAAAGGACCGGCTGAATACACTGGGACCTCCAGACGAGGTCCTATTAACACAGCTGGAAAAGACACTTCTTATATAATGATACTGAGCGAGCCCGAGCACACAGTCCTAAGTGAAGAAATAAACAATCAGGGTTCAGAACAGGATATATGTTCTGCTCCTTTATAAGTAAGAAGGAATACAAAATATATGCATATACTGAATCTATATTTCCAAAAAGGCCAGTGGAGGGAGAACCTCAAATCTAACTAACAACGGTTACCTGTCAGGAGACAGAGATAGAAGGTTGCCTTAATGCAATAATCCTTTAGTTATCACTTGGTCGACTAAAAAAGAAAAATTTAGAAAAAAAAGCAAAGTGGAACAAATAAAATAATCTATCAAGCTGGTGGTGCAATCATATTTTTTTACTTGCCTTTGAAATGTACTTTTTTAAAAAGTTTTTTTAACTTTTTGAGTCCATCTTGGCAATTTAGAGGTAGTACAGTATAAATGTGTGCTCAGTCGTTTCAGTCGTGTCTGACTCTTTGCGACCCCATGAACTGTAGCCACCAGGCTCCTCTCTCCGTGGGATTATCCTGGCAAGAACACTCAAGTGTGTAGCCATTTCCTTCTCCAGGGGATCTTCCTGACCCAGGGATCAAACCTTCGTCTCCTGCGCTGCAGGCGGATTCTTTACCCCTGAGCGAGTGGGGAAGCCCTAAAATGTATTTTTAATCTTACATCCCTAATGGGATATAATGCTATAAACTGCAAAGAAATATTAAACTACATTCAAAAGCAATAAAATAGCAAAGTATTAATAATTGTTAAAATTGGGTGATGGAATTTTATTATGCTGTTTGCCATCATGCCATCTTCCCTATTATTGTGTATATCTGAATAATTTTTTTAAATCAACTTTCTAAGCAACCTTTTTTCATTCCACATTAACACAACATTCACAGGTTGACACCAAAGCCAATCTTTGTCCACCAAGGTGAAAGTCAACGTTCTTAGTATCATTGCTAGTGGGAAGGGAGGCTGCCTCCTACTATCAAGTAACGTTTTCTGCATCTGAACAGATCTGACATTATTCAAATACATCTCATATTATCTCATTCTGTTTTCACAACAAAATTGCAGGATGACAATTATGCCCATTTATAGCTGAGGCAACTGCCTCAAACTGATCCAACATCAAGTTCTTCTATTTCCACGCCCAGTGCTTTTCGGACGGCCCCTCGGGACCCACACGACAGAACCCTGGGGCGGCAGCTCTGTGCCTAAGAGCTCTGCCACCAATTTCAAGCAAAACTTTAAAAATTCATGCCAGTTTTCATCTATCCCACAATACGCCCATGCCGGTTTTAACAGGAAAATAACGTGTTTGGGGACATGAGCCATGCAGCACAGCAGACCCACGTGTGTATCCTGTGGCTCCTTACTCCAGGGTTAGAGGCGCTGAGCTTTGTGAGGCTGCAGTGAGTCAGGGACATCTGTCACCCAGATGCCTCTGGAGGCCCGACACAAAAAAGGGGCCACGGCCCATCGTCCGGCGAGCACATTCCCAGCCTAGAGCGTTTCAACCGGCATCTACAAATGCGCTTTCTGTGGATGCAACTTTTTAACCTGAAAATTCTGTCTAGTCTTTTCAATATATCACCGAGAACTGAGTCATTGCAATGGCAGGCAAATTAAAATCACATGATACGGCTTGAAAAATTGTTCCTACCGATTCGGGTGTATTTTGGAAAGGGGCACTTCTGACTATCCTAAGAAAAAAGCTAAGAGGCAAACAAGGACTTCAACTGTGTAGCAGCAGCCTGCCCTGAAGAGAGACAGAACAATAACGCTTAACTACTATATCCTTGAACAAAATGACAGCAAGTCTTCAAAGATAAAGGTCTAACCTTAGAACAGACTTAGAGAAGTACTGCAAAAATAGTACACAAAGTTGTATTCTGTGTCTGGTTTCTCCTATCATTAACAAGTTACATTAGCCTGGTACATGTTATAATTAATGAATCAAGGTTAATATATCATCATTAAGTAAAGTCTATACTTTATTACATTATATCCTTTTTTTCCCTACTGTCTTTTCCAGTACGCAATCTTTGTTTTCTTTGGATTTTAAATTCAACTACAGGAAGGCTATTTAAGCAAATATAATAAGTACAAGCATAAAAGACTAAAATGATGTTTCTCAAGGCATGTGAAGCCCAAGAAAAATGCAAAACCTGTGAAATCACCACCAAGACTCAGCTCTTCAAAAGACCAACCCTGATCAATAGCTACAGTAACATCTCAGGGCTTCCCTGGTGGCTCAGCCATAAAGAATCCCCCTGCAATGCAGGAGTCGGGGGTTCCATCCCTGGATCAGAAAGATCCCCTGGAGAAGGAAATGGTAACCCATTCCAGTACTCTTGCCTGGGAAAACCTGTGGACCGAGGAGCCGGGCAGGCTACAGCCCACGGGGTCACAAGAGTCGGACAAGACCCAGCAACTAAACTTACACCACCAAACACCATCTTAAGAGAACCTACATTTATCAAGTATATAATGAACTTCCATGTATGAAGACTGAGCTGGTGCATGAAAAACACCAACCTGGAAGTCAGTTCTAGGCACCAGAAGTGGCATACTCACGCTGAGCTGAGCATCATTTAAATGAGGTCAACAAAAGCCTCTCAGGGGCTGGAGCTCACAGAACACCTGTCTGGGTGTGTAAGCCACTGTCCCATTCCCTGGTTTAGTTTCGTCTAATTAAGGCGTCAAGAAGTCAACACATAAAAAGTTACTAACCTCCAAGTTCTCAAAGCGCAAGGCAGAGTGACGACAAAAGGTGTCGAAAATGAACACATGACTCACGGAAAGTAAATTCAATAAAAGGGTGAAAAGTTCCCCAAGAACTAAATTGAGGGAGGAACCCCATGAGAATGATCGGAGAAGGGAAGCTCATTTTTCTGGGTCAGAGTTTACCTTGAAAGAGAAAGTGTTAGGCTAAACTGGCTCTTAAGGTCTCCTTCTGTATCTAAAATTCCACTGTCCTCTCCGATTACAGACTCCGCAGCGAGGCTGACGGCAGAGACACCCCTGTTCTGTCCCCGGCCACAGAGGGACTCAGACAACACGACCGCTAGGACCCCTCTCCCCACCAGCGGCCGTGGAGCGATCTCCTCCACAAACGGACAGGGCTTTTCCTGCCTGACCACAGAGGCGAGTCCTCCGTTCAGGTTTATAACTACTAAATAATGTGAAAATAAGGCACTCGGCCAATAATGTGAACTGCAAAGAAACGCTTGGTATGGCCACTGTCTTATATAACTCACATGCTCTACTAACTTGTTATGAGTAACTCAACCTGCCCAATGGAACACTCCTGCAAAAATCCAACTTTCACTCCTTATGGATAGGCTGCTCAGAGCGTTCAGATTTTCCACGGCATCTGTAATTTTGCACGTTCCTTGAAGCAAGGCCTGGCAGCGGCAGCACTTCTATGGCTGGCTGGGGGCACGTTTCTTTGTGCTGGAGGGCTGTCCTGTTCACTGCAAAAAGGTGAGTGGCACCGCGGGCCCGTGCTCACTGAAGGGCAATCAAAAACATCCCCAAACATCGCTAAATGTCCCCGGGGTGGAGAGGAGGCTAAATCAATCTTGGCTGAGAAGCCCTTGGAGCAATTCATGATGCATGTAAATAAACATAATATGATCCCAATACCAATGCACGATCTCAACACGGATTACATGACTTCTTAAAAAAATATTTTATTAGACCCTACAGACGAGTATTTGTCTCGGAAAGTATCATCACTGTGGGTGCCCAAAGAAGCAAAATCATGTTTTCCCCAACTGTTACGAATTAGTACTTTTACTATATAATAGACAGCAAAAATATAACATAAAAATTAAAAAGATATAGGCGTGATGATTTCCTAGAAACGAAGGTCAGAAGCCAGCCTGCACCCTCTCCATTCCAGGACTCCACAGCAAACGTCAGACTCGACAGCCCGCAGCCAAACCACACTAGCACAGGCAGAAGCTGGTCTGGGAAAGAGGCCAAGATGGACAGCTCATGACCACTGGGTGCTACCCAACCCACCCACAGGCCGCCTCTGAGGACCGCGGGGCATGCTGCCCAGGGGTCATTCTGCCACCAGCGATTAAAACAGACCCCATTCCCCAGAAGACAATGACGCTGGGGGAGAGGAGATCACATGGGAGGAGGCGCTTGCCTCACAAACGCTTTCGGCGAAAGTGTTGAGGTTTCTTGATATGTCGCTGCTTAATCTAGGGGTGGGGTGGAGAGGAATATTTTATAAACAACAGCAAAACAGGATGAGTAAGTTCTTAGGGGAAACCTGAGAGACTGTGGGTTGCTGCCACTGGATTTGTAAAACCTGGTTTTAAATGTTGTTTCTTATTGTTATAAAGGTCATTTCTCCTTTTCGTGAGGAAAGGTTGAAAGCTGATTTCAACCATTTTAGCTCATTTTAGCTGTCAGTGTGACCGTGTAGAATTCATCTCCGCTACCTACTTAGGTCAGAAAAAAGGGGCTAACTCTGTCTACCCTGTAAGCTCCCCCGAATGCCTCTTTCCTTCATGGAAGCATGCCAACAGGTGTCTTAGCAGAAAGAAGCTGGGAAGCACAGATGGTTGCCAAGGTGACTTGAAAGAGACCCAGGGAGTCAACACCTGCGGCTTGGAGATGCCCATCACCCAACATCACCCTCACCTGGACAGAGGTCCCCAAAGCAGGCTCAGAGGAAGGGCTTACCAGGTCAGCCCTGGATCTCAGGGCCTCAGAGCCACTCAGAAGTGCTCCATCACACAGGCCGCTCTGCCGATGAAGATCTTTGGTTCCACCTCTTCTGGCTCTGCCAACCCCTCCACCACCTCCCCCCACCCAAGGGAAAGCACGCACTTCAAGAGAAAACCAGCCGTGCCCAGCTCCTACAGGTGGGCAGACGGCGGGCAGAGAGAACCACAGAGGTCAGCCTGTGGGGCATTCACCAAGCTAGATGCTAATCATGGCACAGAATCACTTACATCAAAGATCATTAACCAGGCGCCCAGGGATGAGAGTTCACAAGCTGCAGAAACGCATTTAGATAAAGCTGCAGCCTTTTGTTGCCAAACACTCGGTTTGGGTCATTTCGGGAGAAGGGCACCGCAGTGGCCCCGGGCACCCACACAGGGGCGTCCTGGGAGGGAGGGGCAGGTCCGGCCCACCTTCCACTGCTGCTGTTCACCCAGAGCTGCTGCTAAGTCTCTGGGGTTTATTTCCTGTTCTTCCTTCTCCCTTAGGAGGTAACTGTCCCTTAGCATGCGAGGGAGAGGGCAGGGAAGGAAGTATAAACAGGTAAAGTCTGGGGGGGGTCCTGTGTCTGCGATTTCTCGTTTTCTCCAGGCAAACGTCTCCTTTTAAGGTGATAGTTTCGACTCTGCGGTTGCAAGTCCCACACGGAGAGGGCGGCAGGTCCGTCTTCATCAGAGCTGCTGTGGGGCTGTTTCTCCCACCTCCGGGGACCCAACACCACTCGGCTCTCAGGGACAAGAGGTCGCCATCAAGCCCGCAGGGTCAGAAGTTCAAGTTCTCGCCTAACAAGGAGCCACGGTTGTGAAGATTCCTGACAAGTGTTCTTTCTGACATGCCTCAAGAGGCTGCACGAGCTCCGGCTTCTTCCCTTCAAGACTCATAAAGATCAGGGCCAGCGCCCTCCCCTCACCCTTTGTCTCGAGCAGCCTGAATTTCTCAGCGTTTACAGACGGACTCGCCCCCAAAGGCCAAGCACTGCCCTAGTTCTCCATCCCGGGATCACCCAACTCCATTCTACATTTGCCACAGAGCCATTATTTGTGACTAAAGTGTCAAAATGGCAAACCACATTAACTCCTGCTAGGGAGATTAACCTCACGTGGGAAGACAATGGGTTCTCGGAGATTGATTTCTGGGTTTGTGATGAGGTGCCACGGGAGTGCTCAAACAGTCTAGAAAATGTTAAGTGCCGGTTTTCTTCTCTCTCAAAGGGAATACAAGTTTCTATGTCTGGAGGCTGAGCAACGTGGGGAGAAGACAACGAACAATGATCTAATCATCCAGCACCTCATTTACAATTTTTAGAAGTTCGTAACTGATTATACATCCATATAAGAGCAAAACCGTGTAATCTCTGAACAAAAGCGAAAAACTAAAGTTAGGAGTCAGGTGACTCATCCTTCAGCACTTCCTGTAAAGGTTATAAAACAAACTGGGAAGACATTTATATCCCAGGAGGTGCACCTAAAACAAGAAAGAGGTGGACACCTGTCCCCCCACGACCTCGCTAGTAGCATCAGCTATGATTTAAACGGAACTTCGTGCACAATGAGGTAAAAAAAAAAAATAATAGAAGACCTGTCCTCATTTCCCCTAGGGTTTTGTACCAAATTTCCAAACTCTGCATGACAGATCCCTTCCACTGTGTCTATTTTCGACATTTCAGGCACACAGGGATGACAAATGCAGTAATTTATTCATAAAGGGGCCGCTGAGGGAGGGAGGCACTGGAGCAGTAGCTGTATTATAATTTTTCAGTGCACAGAGGTTTCCAAAAAGGTGAGACGGGGCAAACACAATTTTTCACTGTCTATGTTTTGATCACTGAAGCACGCAAAAAAGAAAAAAAAAAACATTTTATGAACATGAAAGAGGTGGGGGGAGAGGAAAAAGAGAAAGAAAAAGGAACAGAAAGAAAGAGGAAGGAAAGAGAGGGAAGGGAGGAGAAAGGAGAGAAAGAGACAAGAGGAAAGAAGGGTCACACAAGTCCCCAATCCTGGCACATTCAGATTAAAGCTGAAGGACCTGTCGTAAGAGAACACTTTCCTGATGTTAATGTTAACCAAGGAAAACAGGCTCCTTTGTGGCACTTACCCGATGCCAGGCAGGAAGACCTCACATTAAAGGGGATAGAGCGAGGCTGGTGGAGATGCAGACGCGGTCGGTTTCCCTTAACAACGGCGGCAGCGAGCAGAACTCCCCAGCTCTGCCCGGTGCCCGCCGACAGGTGATCAGCAGCCTGGAGCAGGACGCGCCACGTCCGGGGCAGGGGCCGGGGAGGGCGCGGCGCCGCCGCCCAGGTGGGGCCCCGCGGGAGCCGCCCGCCCCCGACGCCCAGCGGGCAGGTGGGGGGGGGCCTCGCTGCAGCCCGTCTGGGCGGGGAGCGGCTCCCGAAGCCTGCCTCGCTCGCTCGGATTCGGAGCCGATTCTGATGTGGGGAAGAAGGAAGGGCAGAGACTACGTCTCACAGCACAGCCCCCACCCCCGACCCAGCAACGCAGGGCAGTGAACAGCCAACTCTCAGAAAGAAGGGTGCATACCTGCCCCCCGCCCCAGCTGATGCCGGGGCCTTTAGAATCCCAAGGCATGCAGAATGTCCTGTTTGGAAAATGAAACCTATTTCCCTCCTCTAGATGCACTGAGAGGTAGGGTGTTCCAGGAAAGAAGAAAGCCCTCCAGATACTGCTGTTTGAAGCAACTGCTCAATTGTCATTACATACTCTGGAAGAGCGTGTATTTCCAGACAACATTAACTTTGGATTCCGGCTCCTCCACCTTAACCAGCTGGGGGTCTTCAGGCAAAGTTCTTGGTCTAAAGTGCCTCCCACTTCCTCAGCTATAAAAATGGAGCCTTGAAACCTCCTTCAGGACTGTTATGAGGCGTCCCAGGTGGACAGACAGACAACCTTCGGCAACAGAAGATCTAAAAGTGACGTCCAAAGTCAGCCACAGCCACCCTGCCAGCTCCCTCAGCTGAAAACTGGCTCCACCCACGTCCAACAGCAAACGTCGGTCCTCCTAGTTCAAACCAGTCTCCAGTAAGTTACCGGGGCTGGGGGGTGGGCTCGGGGAGTCCAACTAAACATTATTTTTGCACACAATGGTCGAAGAGCACATGGCCTTTCAGCCCCAGTCTTGCCAGGGACAGCAAGCTGCAGCCCAAGTCGCAGCAGGTTTCTGCCCCCAATTCCCTCTAACTTCCCAATTCAAGAGCACACACATGTTTGAGGGCAAGGAGTATTCAGGAAAAGAAGAGGCTCTTAACTGAGCCAGAAGGTCTTTTTCCTTTAATGTTCCCCTTTAAAAGGCAGTTATTTCTCAAAATGGGACTCACAGGTTCCTTGTAAGACCACTCTTTAACCTGAGCAGAAGACAATAGCTTGAATACCCCGTTCAAGGCTATGCTTTCAGAGACCCTGGCGCGGGTGGGGGCAAGCAGAGCGCGGCTGGGCCAAGAAGGTGCGATCGCCATCTGGTGGTGGCGTGTGCACACTGCAGTTGTGAGCCCCGTACCACCCCCGGTCCAGTCTCCAGGAGGCAGCCCATCTGAATCCCTGCTGCTTTGATGGCTTCAGGACAACCTTGGCTCTTCCCAACCCAATTCATCTTCCCAACCTCCCTCACTTGCTACCACCTCATTCCCCGCATCCAACACCCAGTGATTGTTACCAAGAATGAAATTCCCGAGACCGACAGGAAAAAAAGAAGCAAAGAGCCAGGGTGCCCCCACCAAGCCTAACAGCGGCAAGAGCCAACCCTGATGAAAAAATTAGGAGGCAGGACTTCTGCAACAGAAGGAAGAGACCAGCTGAAGTTCTAGGATGTATCAAAGAAGAGACAGAGAGGAGGGGATGATTTGGGAGAATGGCATTGAAACATGTATACTATCATGTAAGAAACGAAGCGCCAGTCTATGTTCAATACAGCATACAGGATCCTTGGGGCTGGTGCACGGGATGATCCAGGGAGATGATATGGGGTGGGAGGTGGGAGGGGGCATTGGGAGATCGGGTACACCTGTGGCAAATTCATGTCAATGTATGGCAAAACAAATACGGAATTGTAATGTAGGAAAAATAAAAAAAATTAAAAATTAAAAAAAAAAAAAAGAAGAGGCAGCCCTGACCAGTGAGCAGCCAGCCGTGGGTGGGGTCCCAGGGGAGAGAATGTGCTGGAAATCCGGTCACAAAAAAGGGCTGCCAAGCACTCTTAACTCCTTCCCTCCTCCAAAACCTTCATCAGTCTTGGGCAAATACATCTAAGTCCAGCAGGTCCCCGAGAGCAGAAACCAACCCTGGGAAGAAATTTGCTGGAGGAAGCTGAGGGCCACGGAGAAAGAAGAAACAAGAAAATAGATAGTTCAGCGGTGTCACTGGAATTCACTCTCAAATGCTACTAGCGATTTCTAAGCAAGAACTGAGGGGGAAGACAACACACGGGGGTTGTATGAAGAGGCCTGGGAGACCAGCTGTGCCTTAGCTGGCAAAGTTCTCTCCATGTACTAGCAGCATCTGCTTCGAACAGAAGAGAAGATGATGCCTCTTTGAGTCACAAGAGAACAGAAAAATTCTCAGGACTTTATGCTACTTAAAA
>SJYF01000661.1:536723-551062 GCA_006410515.1 Procapra przewalskii
ACAACCCTTAGAATATACTGCAAAGATTGAATAAGCAAGTGGATGTCCTACAACCCTCGACATTTACAGCAACCAAGTTAATTAAGCACAAGTTTAATTCAAACTAGGTCATGCAGATCAATTATTTCTACCATTGATAGGAAATATTTACCAGCTGTAGCAGGAACACAGCCGCACACATGAAACCACTGAAATGAATGCCCAAGTGCAACAAGATACCATGAATTTCCTAAATAATTCCTCCTTTGAAGTTAGTATACATGCGTGTGAGAGCTGAGAGAGGAATTTCACATGGTACAAATCTCTTCTCAAAATTACAGTTTCAAAATGTCAGTGCTGGCAAGCAAAAATAATGTCTAGTGCCAGTAAAAAGAAAGAAAAAGCATCATCCCAAATGGAAATGACCCCAAACCATCTCAGAAGCCATTCATTCATTCATCCGCCCGCTTATCCATCCATGCCAATGTTTTCTAAGCAGCTCCGTGGCAGTGTGTGTTGAGCCTGGACGTGAACGTGCTGGTGGTCTATTGAGAGGGATGAGCACAGCGACAGCACAGGACCAACGGTGGGGCCGCGGTGGAAGAAGGGCGAGTCTGCGGCTAAGACACTCGGGACAGATGGGATGGCTGATGGGAGCGGAAGACGAAACCCAGCGTAACCCTCAGGTTTCCGGTTTCGGTCACTAAGTCTTAACATAAATTGAAATAGAGGATTCAGTTAATTCCAGGTGCCATATGAAACAACCAGATTGGGAGGGGTGGGGAAGATGACTAAATAGATAAATAGGAGAGACACCTAGTCTTGGCTAGATACGTGGGAGTTTTCAGTGTAGAACTGGCAGGTAGAGCCCAAGATGTGTGAGAAGTTATCCAAGAACGAAAAATAGCTCTGGATGGAGCTGTTGGGGACCCACGTGCAGAGGGGCAAGAGAAAAGTAACACGCAATCTGTCTGCCTAATGTGTTCAGAGAGGACCTAAGTGAGGGAAAGAAATCTTGAGTGATCCGTAGGTTCATGCCAAAGGAGATGAAGGCAGGGTGAAATAAAATATGGGAAAAGGGTGCTGAACCCTTGTCCACCAGCCGCTCAGATCAAGGACACATACGTGCAATCGCACACATGTTTGAGAACCTTTCCTTTCCAGGATTCTTCACCCCTCCAACCATCCACTACAAGCAGAAGGCTGCTCACATGCAAACACAACAAGGGAAACAAACGTGTGTGTTTCTTATTCCCTTTCCAATGAGGCCTGCATTCAAGTCTGACAGGACTTAATGTTTCTCAGCCTTCATGAAGGGCTTCCCTGGTGGCTCAGAGGCAAAGCGTCTGCCTGTAATGCGGAAGACCTGGGTTCGATCCATGGGTCAGAAGATCCCTTGGAGGAGGAAGCCACTCCAGTATTCTTGTCTGGAAAATTCCATGGATGGAGGAGCCTGGTAGGCTACAGTCCATGGGATCGTAAAGAGTTGGACATGACTGAGCAACATCACTTCACTTCAGCCTCCACAAAAGGATCCAACCAGGTCAGAGATAACTAAAACAGGACCATGTCACCAGACCTACTAAATCTCCCAAGGTCACACAGCCTTCTTTTGGTCCTTGAAGCAGGTGCTGAGCACGCTTCCCTTTCTCTTACACACTCAGCTCAGCACCAATCATCAGGGATTCATTCTTAGCATGTTCTCTAGGCTAAGGCTTTCCATTTCTCACAGCAAGCTGTACCCATAGCCATCATTTCACAGGTCCTCTGGCCAGCTCAGATGGTAAAGAATCTGCCTGCAGTGTGAAGAGATCCAGGTTTGATCCTTGGGTTGGGAAGATCTGCTGAAGAAGGGAATGGCTACCCATTCCAGTATTCTTGGGGCTTCCCTGGTGGCTCAGACAGTAAAAAAAAGAATCTGCCTGGAATGTGGAAGACCTGGGTTCAATCCCTGTGTTTGGAAGATTCCCTAGAGGAGGGCATGGCAACCCACCTCAGTATTCCTGCCTGGAGAATTCCATGGACAGAAGAGCCTGGCCAGTTACAGTCCACGGGGTTACAAAAAGTTGGACACGACTAAGTAACTTTCTTCACTTTCTGGCCTACTCAGCTCAAGTAATGCCACAATTTAAGTATTTTTTACACGTGGATCAAATTTGGCAATACACCTGTGGAGTTCCTGATACACCTGGGAAGAGTTTATGACCCACTTACGAATGCCTATGGGCTTCCCAGGTGGCCCAGTGGTAAAGAATCTGCCTGCCAATACGTGAGATGTAGGTTCGATCCCTGGGTCACGAAGATCCCCTGGAGAAGGAAATGGTAACCCACACCAGTATTCTTACCTGGAAAATCCCATGGACAGAGGAGCCTAGCACCCTAGAGTCCATGGGGTCACAGAGAGTCAGACATGACTGGGCACTCACGCACAGAGAAGTACCCATAGCATACCAATTGAGAACCGCAGGCTAAAATGAAATCCTTGTTTGCCAGGCAGAGAGGTTAAGACTTTACTTGGGGGAATAAGGAACCATTCAGAAGAAGAAATGAGGACAAGGAGATGAACATATTTTTTCTATCACCTTGCCTCCCCCATCTCAACTCTGCCATCCTCTACCAATAACAGATCCTGCAAATCAGCAATTCTCCCCCACAACACTGTGCACAGGGGGGATGTCAGCTGGAACCCCCAGAGGATGGATACCATTAAAGGAAAGCACTTCATCTCCAGGCCAGTCCTGCATGCTGGCTGAAGCGGATGTGTGATGTAGCAGCAGGAGGGTGAAAGGACCGGTGAGAAGCGGGGAGGAGGAGGAAGGGTCTGCAAACAGTAACTCCTTCCGAAGACCAACTCAGAGCAGCTCGCCTAGTTATGCACTTGTGGCTGATGCGGGGGCACTAAAGAAGGGATAGCGTGATGGAAACCAAGATCCAGTCAGTCACGGGCGCAGAGGAGAAGACAAGAGTTCTGGTTAGAAAGCCCCTGTTGCATATCCTTCGAGGTTTTGGAAAATCCTGGACAGAGTCCTGGACTTTCCACCAGCTCCATAGGGGGCTCAATGGAACCTTGACTGGGTTCTAAGGAATAAGATGAGCCCTGCTAACAGCAGTGCCCTTGGGTTTAACACTGGGTGGATGTTCTTACCCTGGACAGACCTGCTCTGCAAAAACATACATTTTAAAAATCAGAGAACATTTCTACAAATAAGTGAATCAAAATAAGCTTAAATTAAGGGATACTTAGAATTTTTTATGAAAACTGATGTATTCATTCAGTAAGCATGAACAGCTGTCCTAAGATTTAGGGATACAGCCATGAAGACAGACAGAACCCCTACCCTACCCTGCCCACATTTCAGCGCTGAGAGTGTGCTCAACCACATGGAGAAACAAATCCAGAGGCTCTGAACACATTAAACTTTTGTGCCCACACTGATTCAGTAAACAAATTCTCACCTAGGAATCAATCCTAAGAAAATAAACACAGATACGTGTACCAAAATCCCCAAAACAGTAGATAAGAGTCATCAAAGCATTTATGTCAAGGACACAAAAGTAGACATTTACACATTCATGGCAGTTCCATGCAGCGGGCTACAGTGCTGCCATTAAAAATGTGTGCACTCTGTCAGGATCTTCATTCACCCCACAAGCATGTATTAAGCAGCCATGGCGGGCAGACTCACCACCTCGGGATAGAGATGGGAGCAAAATGAAGCTCCCCTCACTTAAAGGAACCCACAGTCTAGCGAACAGAGAGGCGGGGAACAAGCAAACAACCAGAAGAGGTCTGATGGTGGCGACTGCTCCGCTGCAACAGCACAGTTACAAACAAAGCAGCCACACGGAGGCGGGGAGGGGATGGATGGCTGGCGGCTGCAGAGCTGACGTCTGAGCCGAAAGCTGACGACGACAGCAGGTGTTGGGCTGTGCGGGGCTCAGGCAGAGATGCGGGCAGCGCCCATCGCCTCAGGGGGCAAGTCCAAGGGGAGAGGCTGCGGGGGCGGGGGCGGCACGGCTGGCGGGGGCAGAGCATGGCGTGCCAGCCTCGTGGGGGGTGGGGGCATAACTGCAACCATCTTTGGAAAGTTTCAGGCAGGACCGTGACAACAGTTTTTAAAAGATCCCTTCAGTTGCTGGGGGACAGTCACTTCAGGGGACCATGGCCAGGAGCAGGGAGGCCAATCGTAAGGAGATCTGGAAAGAGAGGGTGGGGTTTCACACACCGTGGAGATGGAGAGGGGACCAGATNNTTTGCCCACGAAATCATGTTCAAAATAAACTATGTTTTTTCTTTTCTTTTTGTTTTTAAGAAAGTTACAAAACGGTTTACAAAACTGAGTGAGAGACCAGCACATATTTGAACATGCGGTTTCCCCTTTAGACTAGGACTGGCAAATAAACTACATTTCCCAGCACACCTTGCAGTTGGGTGCGGTCATGTGACTAAGTTCTGGCCAATGAGACGTGGGCAGAAATGACGGCTGCATTTTCCAGACAAGGTCGGGAAGACCCTCCCACTCACCCACCTCCAATCTCGTCCCCCTTCCCCTGCCCAACAGAAAATTCTGAAGGCCAAGAAGGGGGCGACTCTCCTGCCTCACTCTGCCCCTTCCACCTTCACCTACTGACCCTTCCCAGGCAGTGAAGCGCAAACAGTCTTTCATAGCTTATTTCCACTGAAAGCTGCAGGTTGCTTTAGCAGTTAGCCTGCCCTCATAATACAGTTGCATTTAAAAATAAATATCAACTATATATGCAGGCACACGCAAAGCCCTAGAAAGGGTGATGATAAGAATGATCATCTCTGGATAATGGATAACTTCTTTTTGCTTATTTGCATTTTTTCCCTTTTGAAACATTAAATATTTTTGTTTGGAAACTACATTTTTGTAGAAACTTCAGAAAATACAAAAGGGGGAAGAACAGAAAATTTAAAATCACAGGCTTAGGAATACAGGTTTCCATATTTCTGAAATGAAGAAACCTTTTGTCCCAAGAAAACAGCTACATGTTGTATTTTAGCTAACTTGCAAAGGCATAGAGGTGTCTATTTGGAGGAAATGAAAAGAGTTCTCATGGAATATGGAAACAACAGCTGGGAGATAAAAGGGGAGAGGGCCTTTATTGAGCGCTTATTTACAAGCTGTGGTTGCAGGAAATTTCACTTGTCCCTGAAGGTCAAGAGCAGGAAAGCAGGAAAGAAAATGCTAGCTTTTTACACACGGGTTTCAGACATTCAGCAAAAACTTATCTTTGCTTCCTCTCAATAAAAAGGTTGCACACAGATAAGCAGCCATCACCACTCTGCAAGGAAACACATGACCAGGTATATGACTCATTTATCAGATGCAGTGGACCCCAGGCCGAGCAGCTACACTCTCTGAGGCATTTTATTACTTTCATAAAATCTATGTGTGACATTTTAGTCCCTGGTTATGACTCCCCAGAATCAAATATTTAACTAAGGTAGATTATGGCAATGAAAATATTATCTGGATATGGATTGTGTGAGGCCAGATAACCCAGACTCTCCCATGACTTTGAGGGTTCCTCCCATTCTATTAATCAACTGTCCTGCATTGTTATTTGGTAACAAGGATGATTCTCTGCACTTGACGTGTATTTCTCCTTCCCACTTAATTTTCTAATTCTTCACCGAGACATTAAACAAGATAAGGTGCTCAAACCATAAAATGGATGGTATTCTGAAGGTTCATTTTGTAAGTCAGTTGTTTACAATTCAGTTCAGTAGCTAAGTCATGTCCAACTCTTTGCGACCCCATGAACTACAGCACACCAGGCCTCCCTGCCCATCTCCAACTCCCAGAGTTTACCCAAACTTATGTCCATTGAGTCAGTGATGCCATCCAACCATCTCATCCTCTGTTTTCCCCTTCTCCTCCTGCCCTCAATCTTTCCCAGCATCAGGGTCTTTTCAAATGAGTCAGCTCTTCGCATGAGGTGGCCAAAGTACTAGAGTTTCAGCTTCAGCATCAGTCCTTCCAATGAACACTCAGGACTGATCTCCTTTAGGATGGACTGGTTGGATCTCCTTGCAGTCCAAGGGACTCTCAAGAGTCTTCTCCAACACCATAGTTCGAAAGCATCAATTCTTCAGGGCTCAGCTTTCTTTATAGTCCAACTCTCACATTCAAACATGACTACTGGAAAAACCATAGCTTTGACTAGAAGGTCGTTTGTTGGCAAAGTAATGTCTCTGCTTTTTAATATGGTGTCTAGGTTGGTCATAACTTTCCTTCCAAGGAGTAAGCGTCTTTTAATTTCATGGCTGCAGTCACCATCTGCAGTGATTTTGGAGCAAAAAAAAAAAAAACCACTCAGCCAGTGTTTCCACTGTCTCTCCATCTATTTGCCATGAACAACTCAGTAGCCTGCTCATATAAACTATGTGTAAATGGTGACCAGATTCCCATGCTCACCCATAAAACCTCTTAAATACATCATCTGTCAAAGTGGTTCCTTTGGTAAAAATAAATCTCAAGTCCGACTCAACGTAAGACACCAGAATTGACCTTTTCTCCTTTGAATCTGCCTTGAGAAGGTGAACTTTAATACTTTATTTCCTATTTTATTCCCAGTTCTTAACAATGGCAAGTGATTCCCACCCCAGAAAGGTGGTATCTGGGTTTTGAAACAGCGGTCTTACTCCACAGGGACCCACTGTGACCCCGCGTATCGTGCACGCCATTGGTCCATGGGGACAGGGAGTCTGGCGCCAGTGTACCTCTTGACTGTTCTCCCTTGAATTAATTTATGTCTTTACCTCCCATATTCTACAGTATATTTGTAGTTCTAGTTATTATTAACACTTGCAGTAAACACTCTAGATTAAAAGATAATTGATAATTTTGTACCGCGATGGCTCCCCCGGTAAAGCGTCTGCCTGCAATGCGGGAGACCTGGGTTCGATTCCTGGGTCAGCAAAGTCCCCTGGAGAAGGAAATGGCAATCCACTCCAGCACTCTTGCCTGGAAAATCCCATGGACGGAGGAGCCTGATAGGCTACAGTCCATGGGGTCGCAAAGAGTCGGACACGACTGAGCGACTTCACTTCTTCACTTCAAGCATCTAAGTTATATAGACATCAACTAACTTTAGTTGCCTTAAAAAATAAGACAACATGTGGGAAGTGTCCACATAGTGCCCGATACCCGGAAGATACCGTTAATCTCTCCATTTCCACCTGGCTCTTGCCCCAACGAGGAGACAAGATCCTGTTCTGTATATTTTTGGAAATCTGCACAGGCCCATCACCCCACATTCTCATCATCGCCAACTCTTGCTATATCCTGTCCTCTCTACCTCCTTTCTACCCCAGGTCCTGTCCCCTAAACCTATTTCCCTATTCACTCTCTTGAGGGGTTCCCTGATCTCACAACGCTGGTAACTTTTCTCTCTCTCTCCACTTTGACCTAATGACAAACTCAACAAAAAAAAGATGTGTCGAGTGATTCATCTTCAAGGCATTTTGCTAGCAGAAAGGAGGTGCACAAAACAGAAGACAATCTTCTCTGCTGCTCGGGGCCCAGCAGTCAACTGTGGGGGTTAGACACACACACACACTTCAATATGCCCAGGATACAGGGCTGGCACAGAGGCAAGAGATATGTGTGATGAGAATAAAGATAGAGGACGGAAAACAAGAGCAGCTCAGCACGTCCAGCTCAAGCTCACATGGTAAAGATGACAGCAAACAGCCCTGACCCATAAGACTATCTGCGGTAGCTGTTCACCAGCGCCACCCCAACACGTAACATATGGAACAAGCGGAAGTCCCAAGGATATCAGTTGTGGGAAAAGCTGCAGAAACACTGGATCCTGCACCATCTCGTTTTCTTAACTTTTACTAGATTACAGCCATTCTTCTGCCCAACAGATGGGAAGTCGTGAAAAGGATGGCCCTCCAGAGCAGCATCAATTTGAACGCACGAGGTGACTGACTTTCAGAAATTAACGTTGTATGGCTTTAAAATAGGTCCACAAACTCTTGAAATTCCTTGAAGAGGGAGGGCTTCATTTCTCTCCCTGGCAAGGGGTTGGACTTAGCCACGTCTTTCTAACAAGACTATGGGGGAGATAACAGTGTGGAACTTTGAAGACTGTGCCATAAAAAGCACTGTGGCTCACTCTCTCTGAGATCATTCATTCAGGAGAAACCAGACACTGCCATGCGGTGAGGACCCTCAAGAAGCCTGAGACGAGAGGAGAGGCCCCTGCAGGGAGGAAAGGAGGGCTCCTGCCGACAGCCACGTGAGTGAACCTTCTTGGAAGAGGGTCCTCCCTCCCCAGTTAAGCCCTGTGATGACAGCCCTCCTGGCTGACATCATGACCGCAACCGCATGACAGCTCTTATATGCCAGCAAGGCGTGAGTCAGAGGCACCCAGCTTAGCCATTGCTGATCTCTGGATGCACAGAAACCATGAGCTAATAATCCTTATTGTTTTAAGATGCTAAATTTGGGGATAATCTGTTACACAGCCATAGAGAGTTAACACACGGGGAGAATCCCATGCAACAATGGGATTTATCTAATTTATCTAATTTGTCTATTTTATCTCCTTGCTAAACTGAGAGTTTCCAGTAATTGGGACAATGCCTCAACACAAGAAAAAGAAGTAAAGGCTACTGCCATGAGTCATAAGTCTCTGTTGCCCTTTTTTTTCTCCTGTTAGACAGTCACATTCTCAACCAGCTTCATGGCTGCACTGTCTAATATGGCTGCCACTAGCTATAAAAAGCTATTTTAAGTGTAATTAAAATCAGTTAGAATCCAGTTTCTTGGCGACACTAACCACATTTTAAGTGCTCAACAGTCCCATATGCCTAGTGGCTACTGTGCTGGACAGCACAGAGAACGTTTCCATAATCACAGAAAGTTCTGCGGGATGGTGCTGCTCTAAGGGCACCAATAGAGGGCAAGAAGGGAGCAGTGTCTGAATAAAATCCTGTGACAGGGAAGATAGGAAAGAAGGATGAGAGGGAGGAAGGGGCCGCTATCCTTACCCTAATTACAACTTAGAACACAGCAGAAGAGTTAAACTATGGGATGCAGCTATCCAGAAATGAGAGAGGCATTATGGCCATCACACGTTCCAGGGTCAAGATCTCTTTTGAAAGATGAAAGACCAGCATGCAAATTACATGCTTATCAATTAAGAGCTATGAAGACCAATGAAGCAAATACTATGGAGTAGTAGCATGGCCTTTCTGCATCGAGACATTTAAAAAATCGTTACATACGTGCAGGCATAGCAGTGATAGTGATTTCACAGCCAGTGTGATGAAGATCTGGGAGTTTTAGCTGATGAGGCCAGAATCATAGCAAGGTTGCAGGTCTTGCAAAATAGTCACAGAAAATGCACTTGGGAGGCAAGAAGAGAGGCAGAACTTGAACAGGGCTTCTCAGTCCCTTTAAGGGAATTACAGACACCCTGGAGTGCAGAGACAAAAGGCTGGTTGGGACTGAAAACAGGGGGTGGAGACGGGGTGGCCAACCACCCTAGAGGGAGCCATCCAGGTCCCAAGGATGCCCTGCAGGCAAAGGAGATGGCAAGACCACGGGGGAAAGTCTGGAAACAGTTAGACTGGGCAGACCGGCTGCAACCGTATCACCTGCTCCAGAAAAGCAGCGCTGTCGCAGGAGACAAATGCACCAGAACCGCACTCGAGCGCGCAGATTCCTGCCGCTTCTCCAGGCCAGTTCTGCACGGCTTGATAAAGGCAGGTCTGTCTCATACCCTCCTTTCCACCCCTCTCGGCAAATGCTGTTTTGGCTATTTTGCCCTTAAAAGTGCTGGCATTACATTTTTTTCATTCAGTGATAGCACTGATGTCTGTGACTTCTGGCATTTCCAGTGGTCACCCCACGTTCCTTTATAGGCATCACTGTTGCACATCGTTTCACCCAGAAAATCCACCCTGAAGAAGAGATGAGGGAGCAGATGGCCTCAGGGGTCACTGCCAGGCTGAGGCGTCGGCAGCAGTGGGCAGCAGCCAAGGTCAGGGACGGGCCTAGTGACATGCATTCCCATTGGCCTCCTAGCTAGCAGGACTCAAACGCACGCCTCAGCAAGAATGCAAACTTGTGGATAGGTTTTCACACTGGCTCTCAGTTGGAAATGTTAAATCCTCAAATGCCAAGAATCCACAGTAATTCAGTGATGATGGTGGGGGGAGGCGAGGAAGGTGCCCATGAACAGCATCCAGGGATGTAGGTGCTGGCGAGAGTCCCACTTAAAGGACGAACTCACTCTCCTCCACTAATTAAAAATTCTCTTTTTACCAGAAAGACTTGGTAAAACTCCATGTAAAAGGTCTTCAAAGAATCCAGTTATCAATGGTCTTTTTGTTCCAAACTTAATCATAAGACAGGAAACATTTTTAAATTCCTTCCAGATTGCTAAGAGAAGAATTATCTTGTGTTTCTAGTTCTAAAAATGATAATAAACAATTGCACTTTGTTGAAAGCCAAAACTCATAGTTCCAAATCTAAAATTATATATAAAATATACATATTTGTATTAAAAAAAAGAAGAAGGCGGCTAAGTGCCGAAGAATTGATGCTTTTGAACCGCGGTGTTAGAGAAGACTCTTGAGAGTCCTCTGGACTGCAGGGAGATCAAACAAGTCAATCCTAAAGGAAATCAACCCTGAATACTCACTGGAAGGACTGATGCTGAAGCTCCAATACTTTGGCTGCCTGATGCGAAGAACTGACTCATTAGAAAAGACCCTGATGCTAGGAAAGATTGAAGGCAGGAGAAGGGGACAACCAAGGATGAGATGGTTGGATGGCATCACAAACTCAATGGAATGAGTTTGAGTAAGCTCCAGGAGACGGTGAAGGACAGGGAAGCCTGGTGTGCTGCAGTCCATGGGGTCTCAGAGAGTCGAACATGACTGAGCAACTGAACAACAACACCACACATATTTTAAAAATAATTCTCTACACTTTTTCTGGCTGCACCACATGGCTTGCAAGATCTTAGCTCCCCAATCAGATACTGAATTTGCAACCTCGGCAGTGAGAGCATGAAGTCCTAACCCGTGGACCACCAGCGAATTCCCTCAAGTCTCTATTTTTCATGGTAGTCATACCTGACCTCTCACAATAAAGTCTGGATTTCTGCATGGAGTGTGTAGCTTGGCCAGGAGGAACTGGCAGAAAGTCTGGGTTTCAGGAGGCAGAGACTCCCAAGAGTCCCCAAGAAGACAATCCCCAGGTGAACCCCATGGCCCCATATCTGACCCTCACCAAGTACGATGGGAAGCAGGACTCATGTCAGAAGGAAAGAGCTCCCAGCAACTTGACAAGGGCACATAGGAGCAAAGCTGATTTTAAAAAAGCCAGTGCTGCCTGTTAGATTTTATTGTGGAAAAAAATGGCCTGTTGCATGGATTTGAAGACACACAGCTGGTATCTTGACTCTCATTTGCATCTGTTCAACTTGCTTTGCAAGTTCAGTTGTTAAGTCAGGTTCGACTCTTTGAGACCCCATGGACCACAGCACGCCAGGTTTCCCTGTTCTTCACTAGATCCAGGAGTTCGCTCAAACACATGTCCATTGAGTCGGTGATGCCATCCAACCATCTCATCCCCTGTTGCCCCCCTTCTCCTCCTGCCTTCAATCTTTCCCAGCATCAGGGTCTTCTCCAGTGAGTCAGCTCTTTGCATCAGGTGGCCGAAGCAGTGGAGCTTCAGCTTCAGCATCAGTCCTTCCAATGAATATTCAGAGTTGATTTCCTTTAAGATGGACTGGTTTGATCTCCTTTCTTCTCCAGCACCACAGTTTGAAAGTATCAGTTCTTGCCTACAATTAGTCAAGTGACCTCAGAGAGTAACGAGTGTGACCGCAGAACAGGGCTTAGTTTGAAGATCCTAACACGGGTTGTGCTCATCTCTGCAACAGGGTGACCCTGCCACTACCTCTGAAGTACTCAAGCTCCAGGACAGGCCCTCAAAGAGCAGTCCCAAACAGAAACCCCTCTGGGCTTCGATCTCCTGTGCTCCAGATGGCCCATCCCCTGGCTGCCTCCCCAGGCTGCCTCCCCAGGCTGCCCTGACCACACACCACTCAGAAGGTTTCCCCCCCATGGCGGGTGACCAAATTCTAGCTCTGACTCACAGAGACAGCACCCGAATCACTGCCACTGGAACTGTGGATGTTCCCAATCTCTTTGGCCACATATTTGCAGATCATTTCTTGGTTTGGTCCCACAAAGACTTTATTCGCCATCAGAAAAATCCTCACAAGGTAACTATTCCTGATTCCTAGAGAAGTCTGAAGAGTTTAATAAAAATAACTGTCCACTCTTGGGCTACAATTAGAAGCCTTCTTGTGCTAACCCTTCCTGACTACATGGAGTCAGCCTGTGTTGGAAAACAACTAGGAGACCCAGAGTCCCGAAACAGAGGCATGGAGGTGGCAACGAGGACATTGGGCTGTGCAAACTGGTTCCACCAAGTCCCCATCCCATCATGAGAAACTCAGAGAAACTGCTGGTCATTTCAGAAAGAGACAGGCAAAGTTCCCAGCATTGAAAGAAGTTATGAATCACATTATAAATTATACAGCCTGGGCTGATAGCAGTTCCTCCCTCCGCCAGCTCCACCAATTTGGTGCTATTTTTGCTCAGATCTCCTCCTTACTTGACTTTAGGTGTCAGCTTAAATATCATATTTTCTGAACATGTCCTTCCAGATCTCCAAGACTCGGTAAGTCACCCCTACAATAAGTTCCCACAGGACCTACATTTCTCCTCTCACCGTTTCTGTTGCTGGCTTTTTAAAATTAGCTATAATGGCCGATGCCAGGAAAGCCTGAAGGCAAAAGGAGAATGGGGCAGCAAGGGATGAGATGGTTAGATGGCAACACTGACTCAATGGACATGAATATGAGCAAACTCCAGGAGATAGTGGAGGACAGAGGAGCCTGGCGGGCTATAGTCCATGAGGTCACAGAGAGTCGGATACGGCTCAGCAACTGAACAACATCATGGCCAAGGATGATGCTCTTGCAGAGCAGAGGCTAGACAGATCTTGGGAAGTAACAAGAATGGTCCAAAGGCAGCCACCCAAGGCCAGAGAGACATGAGCCACCCTCTCCCTTTGCTCAGGACTATCCTAGACTCTAGCAAAGAGCTGGGCATCCCCCATGTTTCCAGGGGCAATGAATCAGTGATATTTATCTGAAATTCTAGAGTGAATCGCTAAATATTTTCTGGACATTTAGAAAAGAACAATCTCCAGTGGAGGTTTGCTAAGAATATAAGACACATGCACGCTTATTCCCTTTTCTGAGAAGGCAAAAAGTTCAAGGGCACGCTGCATACTAGTGAACGTGGACCCCGGCCAGCCTTCACCCAGAACACTGTATTCTTCTAGACAAGATGACGACGGGAAGGTGAACTGACGCTAAAGTAAGGGTGAGGCCGAGTTGCGTCCTGCTGCCAACTCCTATCCAGCGCCTAATCACTGGGACAGTCTAGGGGGCCCCCAGGGCTTATGTCAGGGGGGCTCTATGATTAGCTCCACTCTGGGCCACATCGTGAGCCAGGAAAACTTGGAGGAGGTTCCTGACAGCAGACTAATGCAATTTGCAGCTGATACACACAGCCAGATGAAAGGTCAGAAGATAGGATCAGAATCCAAAAGATTCATCAGAATGGGTGACGAGGCCAAAGCTAAAAGGATGGAGTTTTACGGCGGTGAGCGCTGTGTGTGCTTAGCCGCTTAAGTCAGTGCAGAGCGCAGGATGGGAGAAAGAGGATGGGAGAGCATCACAAGTGAAGCAGGGGGTCCTGGGGGGTCTATTTTGTCTTTGGCACAGTATGGCTCCCCCCTGTGACAGTGTGAACCACATGCATTAGTCCAGGTCCTGAGCAGGGAATGTCTGCTCCCTGAGCCCGGGCCAGTGGCGCACGCAAACCCAAGAGGCATGACTGGGGAGGGAGGTGGTTGCTTAGTCTCTCTTTTTAAGTAAATAGGACAAAATCTATGTGCTAGAGCACTGAACAGCCGTAAGAATGAGGATTCACTATGTACAGATTTGAAACTCCAAGATGTGGTCTCACATGAAATGACTACGTGGAGATCACACAGGGTGATGGCATTCTTTACAGAGAAAGGGGACAGAAGACGTGTGTATGTGTAGACACGTGAACGATGTGTTTGTGTGTCAAACTCTGCAAGGACATCGGAAAATGGTTCCACTGGCTGACTCTGAGGACAGAAATCAGATGGTTAGGGACAGAGGTATAAGGAGAGAAGCATGACAGACACACGCACATCTTACTGCACGGCCTTCTTTACGCTTTTAATTTAAAACATTTACAT